>CAODLS011474140.1:0-11796 GCA_948243855.1 Flueggea neowawraea | reverse complement strand
AACGTGGAAACAAGTATTCCTCATCTTTTTGTGCTTTCTTCCATTAAGCAAGTGTAACTAAACTCACATCTAGTCGATGTACTTTCGATGTTCAATCCGTAACAGTTGTGAGACTTTTATTTTAATGATTTTTAAGTTTTTTGAATATTTATTCAGTTTCGGTGCTCTAATTTTTTTTATTATTATTTATGTTGATTGGTTGATATGGCACATTGATTGATTGATTGAAATAGCATACTGCTATTTAGGATTAGCTGAGCGGTTCTCGTTAATTCTAATATTTGTAGCAAATAACTTGGATGCATGTGGTTGGAAAACTTCCAATGTTATGAAACTAGGTAGCCTAGTCTAAATGATTCACGACATTTTCAGTTTTGCTAGCTAGGATAAGGGTCACTCAAGTTGTTAACGTTGTCATAGATTAAATCCTGCAGGGCGTCCCGGGGGTTATCTAGTGGTTAGAGAAATAGTCTGCAGAGTATCTCGGGGCTATCGATGAATTAAGGAGAGATTGGTCATTTGAGTGCGTAACCGGTGGCTATAACTTTATCTATTCGAATGTTTAATCTTCATCTTTCGTATCTATGATTGGCTTACAGGATTGAACAGAGAAGTGAATTGGCTAAGCGTTTCATTCCATTGATTTTTGTTAATTAACATTATTGCATTATTTTTCTATCACTTTCATAATTGCAATTTTAGTCTTGTTATTAATTTTTACTCTCAGCATCAATTGATCTTTGCTATTCCCTTTAATTAATTTTGTTGATTAAATTAGTTTGAGTGCATTTAAGCAACGACATTCATAGGTTTTAAATTTCTTTTAATTCAATTCTTTGGATATTTATTTAATTAGGTTTTTGCATACTCAACTTTATTTTTATTTTTATTTTCTGCAAATAAACGAATTCTCATTGGTCTCCATAGATTGACCATGTTCTTGTTATTATACTCAAAATTTAGTTTCTGAACAAGTATTTTATTTCTGGCCTGTTGACACCCCACCAGTTATGATTTCATTCTTCTTCATTAAAGATTTCATTTTGTTAGTGAGAAGAATAATTTATTTGTTTGTCTTAAAAATAAGAGTTGTATTGTGAGGAGGTTTAATCTTGTACCAATTGAAACAGGAAGTTGTAGCGGTTACCTTCACCTATTGAAGGAGGAAGGCATAGTAGATTCAAATACTTAAGGAAAAATTTTATAAGTAGACGTAGACTAAAATGGTCAAACTACTATAAATTTTAAGTTTAATTTCTCTATCTCTTATCTTTTTATATTTATTGTTTGTGTGAATTAGATAACTGACACTTGCATTGTTTTTGCTTATTTTCAGTATTTGTTAAGTGCCAAATTATTGTCAAAACAAGTTTTAAAAATTAAAAATCTAATTTATCTTCCTATTAAATTGTCATTTCAGACTTACAGTACTTTTACTTAGTGGTTTAAGATTGAAAGCATTCTCAATTTTCTTAAATGGAAAATTGATGTACTAATGTTTTTACTAGGAAAGACTTAATTATATATAAATGATATTACATTAATAAAATCTTGAATCATAAATAAGAACAAGTAACAAAAATATTATTGTACAAGTTCAACAGAACAAGTTTAAACGGAGCAAATATTAGAATATCTTTATCGCAAGTAGATATTGCGGATAGCTCCTCAGAAACTGCATGTTTGAAATTATAATTCAGTGACGCGCCATCAGATAAAGAAATTATTCACCACCGGATCTGAAGTTAATAATTTCAATAAATTAGCCGGAGAAACATTGTGCAAAATTTAATTCTAGGAATTGTTCAAACAACTTAAGATATTACGGTGATGTGTACAATCTAATTATTGTCATTTTAATGTGAAATAAAAAAAAAATATAAATATCTTTAATAGCTGAAATGCTTTTTTTTTTGCAGGAGCTAAGATATATATTTAATTTTTTATAAGTAAATATATATTTAGTTAAATACTTTCACCGTCCCAAAACAATAAGTAACAAATATTTTTCATATATATTAAGAAAATTGATTAAAATTTTTAGTTTTGGAAAATTTTCTAATACTACGTTTAAAATTATATATTAATAATTAATAATATAATTTTTTATATATTAAAATAAAAATAATAAAATAAAATAATATACAATCATTAATTTAAAAAAAACAAATTTATAATATGGACGGATACAAAGGAAAATTTGACTTTTCATACGGGCGGTCGGACTTATGAGAGAAAGGACTCTGTCAGCATGAACCAATAAGAAACGCCTACAAAAACTATCAGTTATAATTGATTGGCTCTGTCAACCTCAAGTGGCATTTTCAAAAACAAGACTACATATACTATTCGGTTATGTAGTACAACGTTGGTGCAGTTGGAATTTTCAAAGTTGTATATTTCACGCAAAGGAGTTCTAAGTCCTTCAAGGACTTGTCTTTGGACAATTATATCATTTTATCAGTTCCTAACAACTTTTTTACCATGTCATCAAAATTTGAGTATTTACTTGGGTAAATCACCAAAAAATTGAGTATGATAACTTAAAAGAGACTAAAGTAATAAAAATTGTTAGATTGATAAGAAATAAATGATAGCCTGTGATTCAAAATTTTGTTATAATAAAATTGAGTGTACTATATTCTTTTTCTTTAAAAAATTATATCCATCTTTTCAAAAAATGACATATATAAAAATATAAGTAACATATTCTTTTTAAAAAATAACAGATATTAAAATGAAAAAAAAATAATCAGGTGTCATTTTCATTTAATTTTATGCGACTTTGCTGATATTTTTTTTCACTCTTTAAAATAATATAACATATAATATAAATAACATAATTAGTCTTATAAATAAAAAATTCTTAAATGCCTTAAAATTTAAAAATGTATCATTTTGACCTTTATTTTTGTGATTTTAATTTACTTTTGTGTAATTTTGCTATTTGTTATTTGAATATTTTAAAATAACATAACATGTAATCGAACAAACATAATTTATGTTATGAATAATAAATTTTGAAAATGACAAAAAAATTGGTAAATGTGTCACTTTAACTTCTATTTGTGTGACTTTTTTATTTGTTATTTTAACTTTTCAAAATAACAAAATACGTAATATAAATAACATAATTTGTGTTAAGAATAATAAATTCTTAAAATGACAAAAATTTGACAAATGTGTCATTTTCTCCTTTATTTGTGTAATTTTTATTCACTTTTATGTAAATTTGTCATTTATCATTTTAACTTCTCAAAATAACTTAACGTGTAACATAAATAACATAATTTGTGTTAAAAATAACAAATTCTTAAAATGAGAAAAAATTGAGAAATGTACCATTTTAACCTCTATTTCTATGATTTTAGTTTACTTTATGTAACTTTTTTATTTGTCATTTTAACTTCTCAAAATAACCGAACGCATGATATAAATAATAAAATTTGTGTTAAGAATATCAAATACTTAAAATGACAAAAATTTGACAAATATATCATTTTAACCTCTATTTGTATGATTTTTATTCACTTTTGTGTAACTTTTTCATTTATCATTCTAACTTCTTAAAATAACAGAATATGTAAGATAAATAATATAATTTGTGTTAAGAATAACAAGTTCTTAAAATGATAAAAAAATTGAAAATGTGTAATATTAACCTCTATTTCTGTGATTTCAGTTTGTTTTTGTGTAACTTTTTTATTTGTCATTTTAATTTCTTAAAATAACAGAACGCATAATAAAAAGAATATAATTTGTGTTAAGAATAATAAATTCTTAAAATTATAAAAAATTGACAAATGTGTCATTTTAATATCTATTTTTGTGATTTTAGTTGATTTTTGTGTAACTTTTTTATTTATAATTTAACTTCTCAAAATAACAAAACGGATAAGATAAATAACATAATTTGTGTTAAGAATAACAAATTGTTAAAATGACAAAACATTAACAAATGTGTCATTTTAATTTCTATTGCTGTGATTTAAGTTTACTTTTGTGTAAATTTTTTATTTGTTATTTTAATTTTTCAAAATAATAGAACGCATAATATAAATAACATAATTTATGTTATGAATAACTTCTTAAAATGACAAAAAAATAAAAAATGTGTTATGAATAACAAATTCTTAAAAACTTGCTTGCAATTAACAAAATTTGATAACCATATTTATAACATATTTAACTAAGTAATTAGCAAAATTTGATGAATAAACTAATTAAGAATTTATCATAGTCTTTATTAATGGTTTACAAATAATCCACCACTGGTTTGATCAACAAAAAAATTATACTCAACAATGATACTTTTTATTTTCATAGTTTCAATTACTTTCTTGACTCAAAATTCATAACTAATTAAGCTCAATAATTCTTTTTAAAATTTAATTCTTTTTGCCTAGCGTAAACATAAAATTTGTTTGTCCTGAACCAATTTCAAATATAATCCTAAAAATAATGACAAGTTGATTTTTTTCTCAATTAATTATTAAAATCAAATTCTAATCCAAAAAATTCAAAACTCGGAAGTTATAAATTAAATAAAGCACTAAATATTACACAAGTTAACGATGAAAAAATGTAAATCATCATTTATTTGGTTTAGTTAGAAGAAAAATCTGTAATATGATTACATCTAATTTTATTTTACTTTTCTATCACTATTATAATTTGGCTTTTCGGCTTTTCTACCACCATTATAAACCTAATCTTCTTGAGGTGCTCAAGATCATCTATGATTATAACCAAGGCATTGGAAACAACTTGAGAGTAATTTCCATCCTTGTAATCCTTTTGCAATGGTATAGTCGAGGAAGCAACAAATTGATGGGGCGATCTCTTAACCCAGGAACATCTGAATCCAAAACTTGGGGAATATCCTCAGAAATCTGAGTTGAAATAAGCAAAGTAAGCAAAAGAAAAGATTAATAAATTTAGACAAGCATATAAATTTCCATTATTTAAGCCAAGGCATAAAATAAGCACCTTATGTCCATTTTGGTGATAACCTGGAACATTTATCATTACAAAAGAAACAAAAATGAAGGGTGATAAGTAGCATACCTTACACAAAGCATCCATAGCACCCTCCATGTGATTTAGTTCAGTACTGTCCAAGCAAGTAATGAGAGCTTGTAACAGCTCTGGCCATCCCAAAATCACACAAAGTTGAACAATAACACTAATGATGGTTCCAACGGTAGACCTTATATTTCTATTTTCTGATCCAAGACAAGGCAACAACTCCGACTTTATGTATTGATGATAAGCAGGAGACATGTTTCTATAAGCAGTTTTAATGTTGTTTTTCAGCAGAAGACTAGCAGCTTGTCAAACCTCTACTAATTTACCCTGTCAAGGAAACTCCATATGTGGTTAAAAAAACTTCATGATCAAGTTCCTAGTCATACAAACATATAGCAGCAACGTTCCTTAAGCTCAATGTATCCAAACTAAAACAAAGCTCCAACAAACGAAGGAATGCAAACAAAACCAGAATTCGAACTTGCTACAATGTCAACCTTTGTTTTGTCTTGACCATTCCTTAGTGGTTCCTGAAATGATGCTTATACATGCCTTTATCATTGATGTCTATCTTTGCCTGTAATTCAACCAGCAAACATCTAACAAGAAAATAAAAAGAAAATCAGAATTTTAAAGTAAAATCTGGTTAAGCATATACTGTTGGAAGTGTGAAAGCTTTCTAAACTTAATATCATTTTCCAATTAATACATATATGTAATAACATTAACCTCAATTCATAGGGAATAATTTGGGTGCTTTCATTGTAGCTAAGATGATAGGAAATAGTATATAAGAAACTAAACACAGAAGTAAATTTTGAATATGAATTTAAAGAAATAGAAAAAGCAAAAAATGCAAACTTGAATAGAATCTGGATTTGGGGTTTGGTCAATTTGTGTATTGTTAAAGTCATGTCAGAGAAATATGACAAACATATTTAGCATATTTAATGAGCAAAAGCAAGCCATATTGATAGATTATTAAGATTTGAACTAAAATATAAAAACAAACGTCTCTCCAATGCAACCTCGGCCAATGCTGATAGGATGTCTACTTTATTCATTGTATCATTAGAGCATTTTTTAGAAATAGTCCTTGCAACATCTAACATTTTTTATGCTAAATCAAGGTCAGACTTATCTTCATCCGCTTCAGCCAACTCTTCATCATTACTCTTTTCATTATCTTCTTGGTCCTTCTTGTCAGAAGCTTTACAAGATAGTGCGGGGCACAAAACCCACACAATTCAAATAAGGAGGCACAGGATTGAACTTAATAACAGCAGATTGCTCAACCTCAAACGAGCTACATAGTCGTTCCTTAAACCACGGATCATTGGAATGATCATAGGAATGATCCTAATACGTAGTACCACTCGAATTCGACGGCAGTAACAGTTCCTTAACAGCAGTCATCACAATAGATTATATCGTTCAATAAAATCCTCAAACACCCTACACTAACTACGAACCGAATGGGCTTAACCAAAAAGCTATAAGCACAAGACCACACGAACTAATACCAGTTTCAGCCAAAAGCAAAGAAAGAAATATTTGGAGATAGATGAAATAGGAGAAGAAAAGAATATATATCCGTATCTACCTATACCAAAACAGCTAAAACACCATTAGCGCAAAAGCAAAGACAAACGAATTGGTTAGAGAGGCAGGGCAGATAGAAGTGGCAATTAGGCATTGATTAGAGAAAGCCTATCACCATAGATTAATACAAAATGTAAACAATGAAGCAATAATACGACAGCGGATAAAGATAAGAGAGAGAGAGACTCACGATTAAGAGAGCCGAACATTGTTGTTGATTATAAATTTCTCTCTTTCTAGTTCTGCTCTGGAATTAGCTGGAGCTTCCAGATCCTGCAATGAATCAGAACACAATGAATGCTCATAGATTCATCAAAAAGAAGTTGAAGTGATAAAAAACGAAGAAAACGAGGTTGCTTACGGTTTGGCTACGAGTACGTGGGTGAAGCAACGAATAATGAGAAAAATTAAATCTGAATATCTTAGAGCGGCATGGCAGGTTAAGAAAATGAATCCTTTTAAAAACACCTAAGAAACCACAAACATGACCAATAATTAATGACTAAAAATTCTTTTAAAAAAATTACTAAAAACCGTTGATAAAAATTAATCAGTAATAAAGAAAGGTCAATCAAAAAATTTGTTTGATTCTGATGAGACGAAACCCTAGAAACGTAAACTTCAATAGAGAAATAAACAAAGAAGAAGTAGAAGCGATTGATTATTAACTTCGATTTGGTATTCTCCCTAGCCGTAAGTGACAGGTTCTTGAGGTATTTAAAAAGAGAGGCAGATCAATGGCGTCTCAGTGGTCGAATTGGAAGAGGATAGGGTCGGTGATATAAAGTCAGGGGCGGAGGGGGTGGGATATAGGGGTACCCCGGCTGCTAGCCGATCTGCCATTGCGAAGAGAGGATAAGGAGGATGGCAACGTTGATTGTCGTCGAGCGAGTAGAGACACCGGGGAGAGAGAGTGTCGAGGGGGAAAGAGAGAAAAAAAGAATTCAGTATAATCTGTTTGGGTGGGAAAGTAATTGGTCATAATACTATGTTTTAGTTGTAGTGAAAACTTTTTGAAATCAATGGCTAAAATTATTGTATACAGATCTAATGGTCTAATATCATTTCTTCTAAAAATTGAGTACAGGGACTCAGAGTCACCATAGAAACTGTCCAAAATTTGTTATGATTTCTTTTTTTTTTTTTCATGTTATAACAACACCCAATTTGTAAGTCCATCTTAGTACAGAGTACCACCGTAAATTGTTGTCCATCATAATTTCAAAAGTGGATCCTTTCCAATTTATAATTCACTATTCAATTGGGAAAGTAGAAATTATGTGCATAACTGCATTTTAAATAACGCAAGCACGTTGAAGAAAATGAGCAAGACTTATGTATTCAGACTTCAATTGATTAAAAGTTCAATGTTTCGTATTTTGTTGTGATTTTTTTCAATTTAATTATAACAATCTATATTTTAATTATTATATTAAAATATAACCTTCATTAACATTTCTTTGAAACTAATCTTAATTGTTGATATATCATAGAGATATGTATGGACCAATTGAAGCTTATTTATTTTTACAAAGAAATATGAAATATAAACTTATTTGCAAATATTTCACAAAATTTGTATATTTATCTAAAAAAATGTGTTGAATCAAAGATGATTTACTCTTTAAGTTTTGACGATTGACAAAATATAGAAGCGGTAAAAGTTGAGCACACAACGTAGTAGTTACGCCTACAACTCACTGTGACAAGTGACATTGCACACGCAATTCACGTTAAGCACGCAACTCCCTAAGTTATGTAAAAAATGCGCAAAGGACCATTTGAGCACGCAAGGATTAGTTAAGTATGCAATGGAATGCTTGTGCACGTAAGCGTGAAAGTTACGTACGTAGCAACCCTTGAGAAGGTTTCCAAAAACGACTGAGGCCACTGGAAAGATGAAGACATGTTGTTATGCATGCAACCCAGAAATTGTGCACACAAGCTTTTAAAGTTGTGCATTTAATTCATCATTACACACATTACAAACTTGAATGATGGTTAGGCAGTGGCTACGAAAATCTCGAGGAATTGAGAAGAAAAATATGTTATGCACGTAAGAGAAGTTGTTGCGCATGCAGGGGGTTCTCAAGACACACAAGTAAAGTTGCTTAAGCACTTAAGTGGAAGGAGGGTTAAGGGTGGAATATTGGTTGACTTTCACAATCAAAGGGGAAAGAAGCAAATTGTGCATGCAAGTGTCTTAAGTTATGCATGCAATGGCATAAAAACAAGAAAACAACTAGTTTTTCTGATAAATCACATGAATTTTAGTGCATATGTCATAGGAATGTTCGAATATCCAACGGTCACGATGACTTGGCTTATACATGGAACTATATTGTTATGCATGTAACGACTCTGAGCAAAAATTAAGGTAATCATTCTGGAAAGAGGTGGAGCCATGTTAAGCACTTAAGAAACAAGCTTAAGCAAGCAATTATCTGGGAATCTCAAGAATTGTGCATGCAAGAAGACATTGCGCATGCAAATGAAGTTGAAGTCCATGACAATTATGCATACAAATAGTATTCACATGCCATTTTAGCTTACATCATGTGTTATGTACAAGGATTGTTTGTGTCTCAACAACTCTATTTTTGTATGCAACGACTCTTTTGGCATGAGAAGATATAAATACACCCTCAAAGTGTCAAATAGAGGTTAGAAGCCTTCAGGATTCATTGCTATCATATTGCTTTCATTTTCTACATTTTTTTAGCCATATGCTCTTGTGTGTTATCATTTGCAAGCTTTGAGAGTTGGTTTAAGGCATTGTTGTTGCCATTATTGTAGAGATTAGTTTGAGCTTTCATAGTTCCAAGGTTGTAAAGGTTTTCTAGTTTTTTTCCTAGAAAAAAAAAAGATAGGTTGTAAAGGTTACTCACACTTGCAAGAAAGTGTTGTGTATTAAGGGTTTTCTCCACCTATCAATTGAGAAGTATAATGGATTGAAAACTCTAAAGCTAGGCTTGATGAGTGGACATAGGTCAAGGAGGAATGAACCACTATAAATCAACAATTTGATCCCTCTTCCCTTCTATCCTTTACTTTATTATCATCTGCATATTAATCTCATTTATCTCTTAGGAATTTAAGTTGGATTGGTTTTGTTTTGATCATTCTTAAGTTCAAAATATTGAATTTTTTAAAAAAAAATATTAAAATAATCCAATTCACCCCCATTTTGGATTGCCAATTTGAAATAACAAATAGTATCAGAGCTTATTGTCATGCACTTAGCCTTTTGTGCTAGCGAATGCGCACAACCCTTAGTTTATTTCGTGGGACAAATAGAACTAATTAAGCCTTAGAGCTAGTCTTGAGTGAGACGGGATGAGAGAGGTAGGCAATGAGAGATTTAAGTGTGCTAGAGAGTAAGTATTCAGCAATTAGAGCTTGTTGGAATGTAAGCTTTGTACAATTTCTTAAAGTAGGTGTTGAGTTCAGTTTTGATGATGATGAATGTAAAACATCCATGAAAGGAGTGCAAAGTTGTAAAGCTGCTGATATCTGGCAAATACGCACGTTGATGCATGCATAGCTGAGTTCTACACACACAGTAGAGCTTGCAACGCACGTAGACTAGAAAAAGATGCTACTAGAAAATATTCATACACATATACGCACGTTGTAAATGGTACTACACACGTTGACGAGAGCTCAGAATGACGAAGAACAACTGTGCAAGAGTTCAACGTCAGCAGAAGAAGATGTTACGTAGTGATATTTGAAGAACAAAGCTCTAAGCACGTAGTACAGGGAGTGCAACTCACATAAACGAAGATGACACCTGACTGAAACAAAGCCAAATTCTACTGCTGTGTGTCATAATTTCAGAAGAGAATATTATCTGACACAGATTCAGATCATGTTAGGAGGGCAAAGAAAGTCACGCACATAGCAAGGCTTGCTAAGCTGTCAGACGAAGTGAGCTGGACTAACTGACAAAGCCAAGATGCTCCTCGGGAATTCAAATTCAAATATTCCCTGACAAGTGTTGACATATGTGAAGAACAAAAGTACAATCCTGAACGTCTACGCACACAGCACATCGTACAACGCACGTAGCAAGCCATTGAGTAAAAACTGCATATTCTGATGTTTGAAGCTATACACATAGAACGTGGCATAAAGTACGCAAAACTTAAGATCAATGCACACAGTACACATGCAGTGCACGTAGATGTTGATCTACATAAAGTTGTGACCACTGGAGTTCTTGTAATGCACGCAGACCTGCTTTCAAAGCATGCAGAACTCAGATGGAACAAGGAACTATGCATGTAGATGGTGGTTACGCACGTTGAAGACACTGGCATCATTTTTGGACATGAATTGTTTTACCTTACAACGGCTACTTCGAGGCTCCAATGACTATATTTTGAAGAGTAGCTATAAATAGACATCCCAAAACTGAAGGAAAGTAAGAGATACCTTTGCTAAGAATTGCTATTCACTTTATCTCTCTTCTCTACCTTCCTAACTCATTCAAGCTATTTACTTGCAATCTTATTGTTGGGTTGGTGTAAGTTTTAATATGTTATACCTTTGGGGTTAAATCTGTAACAAGCAAGGTTGATTGCTTGGGGTAAATAGGTTTTCTAGTAAGCCTTAGAAAACTAGGAATTTGGTTTTCTAGTTGATCCCGCAAAAACTAGAGGCATGGTTTGCTTGTTTTGTTCTAAAAACAAGTGGTAACTGGAATATCCCGCTCGTTCCATCTATATTCCCTATAGAGATTGGAGTTCTGATTGATGATCGTTGATGTTCATCCTCATTGAGAGTGTGGAGTTTTAATTGATAGTCGATAATGCTGATGAACATGTAGGGTTTGTGTTTTGGAACCTTGAGTAGCGAGTCTGGAGAGTGGATAACTCGAGTTAGAGTAAGAGGTAACTCGGGTTGTGTGACACTTATACAACTCGAGTTATCTAGAATTATAACTCGAGTTAGACGAGGTCCATATAACTCGAGTTAATAATTGTGTAACTTGAGTTATCTGTGCAAAAGTGGAACGACACGTTTCGGTGTTCTTCGTCTTTAAAAGACCCAAATCGACCGAAATCCGTCATTTGCTCCAATCCATTCTTCTCAGACGCTTCCAATCTCTCTCAAGTTATTCCTCAACACTTCCTTTGGGTTTCTTGAGGTAAGATCGCATTT
>CAODLS011474092.1:0-10462 GCA_948243855.1 Flueggea neowawraea | reverse complement strand
CTCAAAGAAAAAAATCCAATAATCAGAATCAAAGCCATCAAATCAAAATATAGCCCTAACCCTAAAAAGTCAAAGAGCTCGTTAATATTGAAAGCAATAATAAAAATCGAAAGATTCGAAAATTACCTAAAAAAGAGCTTCACATCTACACAGAACATAAACCTGCACATTCGATCCCCATTTTTAGAGAGAGAGAGAAAAAAAGGCAGCAAGGGAGGGAGAGAGAGAGAGAGAGAGAGAGAGAGTATGATTTAAAGAGACAGAGTTATCGAGGGCTTCACCTCCACCAGTAAAAGCCGCCTTGTAGTATCTGACGACTTAGTTAACGTAGATGAAGAGGTCAAATGTGGCGTCTCTGTGTGGGGTGTTTGGAAGTGTTAATGATGTTGTTGATGAATATAACGTGTGCTATGTAAACTCTTCGTTTGCACCAAACGGAACCTTGTTCGAATGTTCGAAACTAGCCCTAAAGGTCATGTTAGCTATGTTGGAGTTGGTAAAGGGTAGATGCTAATTATAAATCAATAATTAAGGATGTTTTTAATGTTTGAAAAGAAGCAAGTTTATTTTGTTTTGACTCAATATTCCAATAAGGGTTAAATCCTTGTCGTCCATGTGGTTTGGTCAAATTTGCTATTTGGTCTCTGTGTTTTTAAAAAGTTCTTCTCCCCTCCCTGAGGTTTCTCGAAATTATGAATCGTTCGTCCAACATTAAGAAAAATGTGAAACAACTATGTTGCCCGTGCCAGGTTGGATCAGTGTTTCCCTCCAAAACACACACATGACTTCTCTCTTATTTAATGCCTTATGAAAAGTGTCTACCCACCCTTTATACTCCCTCTCTCGACTGTCTAATCTTTATATCTGAATCCCCCAATTTCTTTGCTCATTTTTTTTCAATCGAATTCACCAACGAAGAAATTGAGAAGACATTTGGAAAAAGAATTGTTGGAGTCTAAGAATCGATCGTTGTGATAAGCAAAGTAAGTAAATTACATGAATTTCCAATTTTGAAATTGATATGTTCTTTTGCACATTTAGGGTATGTGAGGTGTGTGATTCCTGTTTTTGTACATTTCAGTACAACTGTGTTTGTGTTGGTGCAGAATGGTAGTGACAGAAAACAACATCACTTTCATGTACGACTTCGAGCATGTCACCGTGAAGAACATTGATCCAGACCGTTATTCCTACTTGGATCTGTTTGACCATGCAATGGAGTATTTTCCTATTCCAGCAGGTTCAGTTCTCACTTTTTACATTGGTAGAGGGTTTGCTATTGAGAGTGACAAAGATTGATGAAAATATTTGAGAACTTTAGGCACAAGAGAAATATACCTATTAGAATCGAAAAGGTTGGCAGTCATATTGTTGTTTTCGAAGGTGAAGGGGGTCTGATGTTGAGAGTGTTGATGAGGGCAAGACTGTAACAAAACTTCTCACACCTAGTGTGGCTGAGAATGAGAATGTAGTAGAGCCTGAAGTAGAGCCTAAAGTAGAGCCTGGTGTTGTTGTGATCTAACGATGACAAAAATGCAGAAACAATAGATCCATTGAAAGGCTGTGAGAAATTGTTTACGGGCCCAGTGGATGAGAATTTTGAATGGAAAGAGGGGTTAATTTTTAAAGATGTTAAGCATATAAGAGAAGTGTTGAGAGATTACATTGTCAAGAGAGGATATGACATTGTCCAAACTAAGAATGATAAACTCAGACTCACAGTTGTGTGTGCAATTGGTGTCTGTGAGTGAAGATTTCATGCTAGTAGGTTGCAAGACAATGTGACTTTCAAGGTTAAAAAAGCAAAAACCCCACACACCTGTGAGAGAGCTGTTCACCATAATGCAGAACTACTCCCCGATGCATATTCAAACGGATGAGAGATCAATTGAGATCTCAACAGGATATGCCATATGATGCTATGAGCTCTCATCTGACCAAGGAATACAGTCTAGAGTGTAAGCAGTGGAAGTTGTATAAAGCGAAGCTTCTTGCTAGACTTGAAGTTAAAGGCACACACGAAAAGGATTATGCAAAGCTAATTCCTTATGCAAGAATCCTTCAGGAGATAAATCCAGGTAGTGTCGTAAAATTTTCCTTTCATGAGAGGTCATACTTTAGTCAACCTCCTATTTTTCAAAGAATGTTTATTGCATTGAGTGGATTGGTTCAGGGATTCTTGAAGGGTTGTAGACCATTCTTTGGAATTGATGGGCATTCTTAAAAGGGCCATTTAAGGGTGTTTTGTTAGCAGCTACTGCTCTAGATGAGAATAAGGGTGTGTTTCCTTTGACTTGGTTATTGCAGAAGGTGAAAGCAGTGAGACTTGGACATTATTCTTAGATTGCTTGAGTTTATGCATAGGTGACAATAATGGAGGAATCCCCTACACTATTATGAGTGATAATCAAAAGGTGTTGTTCTAATTAAAAGCCTCTTCTTCTTTAAGTTTGGGAAATATGTATAAATTTATTTGCTAATTAGTAATGTTTCATTTGCAAGGAATAATTGATGCAATGGGCAAGGTTTTTCCTACTGCAAACCACAGGTTTTGCAATAGGCACCTATATGCAAATATGAAAAGAGAATTTAGAGGTTTGGGAATCAAGGAAACATTTTGGGTTGCAACTAGAGCTACAAGCACATTTGATTTTAAGAAAGCTATGAAAGCTTTGAAGGAGATTTTAGTGGGTGCTCATGACTGGTTGGACTCCAAACCTCATGAACAATGGTCAATGTATGCATATGACAACACCTCTCACAGTGAGTATAGAACTAACAATGTGTTAGAGTCTTTTAATTTAAAAATTGGATCTTTAAGAATGTCAACACCAATGATAATCTTGGACAAATTGAGGGAAAAAATGATGGTAAGGCTCCACCGAAAGTATGCTAAGGGATGTTCAATGGAAGGACAAGTTACTAAAGATTGTAAGAACAGGGTTCAAAAATTGATGAATCAATCCAGAAGGTATATGCTTTTACCTAGAAGGGATGAAAATTATGAATTCCATGAAGATGATAAGAAATATGTTGTCAATCTCAATAACAACACATGCATTTACAATTGGTGGACCCTAGCTAGAATCCCTTGCAAGCACACCCTGAAAGCCATTTCCTACAAAATAGCAGATCCGTATAAATATTGTCATCCTTGATTCTTTGTAACAAATTATGTAAACACATATGCAGGTATTATATACCCAATTCCTTCAACAGATCTAACTTGTCAGAACCTTGTTGAGAAGGTAATGCCTTCATCTATGAAGAGGAATCCCAATAGGCCAACAGTATGTAGGATAAAAGAAGAAGATGAACCTCCCAATGAAAAGAGAAGCATCACAATGAGGTGCTCCTTGTGCGGTAATATAGGTCATAACAAGAGAGGATGTCAAAGAGGTGCTCCAAAGAGGATCCAAGGGGAAAAGGCTGTGAAGAAAAAAAGCACAGAGGAAGTAACAACAGGAGGAGGACAAGCTACAAAAAAGAGAGGGAGACTTAAAGGATCTACTGCGCCAAAAAAACAAGAAGAAGCAGAAAAAGCAACCAAAGGTTAATTTCATTTCACCCTACTTGCATTTGATGTGAATGTCATGTGTAATTTACATTGTTTCTTATTGAAATTAGATTGGATGTCAAACTGGAAGTGTGGCTGCAAGCTCGTCCCAACCACCAAATGGGGCTGAAAGCTCTTCCCAACCACCAACAAGTGGGCATTGATCTCAAGAATTCAACCATATGACTTGCCTACTTTATTTTGCTTTGTTTGAACAATGCATTTTGTGCAAACTTCTGACTACTTTTTTACATTGCAGTTGGACCACATTTATTTTGTCTGTGTTGTGGCCTTTTTTGGACATATGTACTTGTTTTGTCCTAATTAATATATGCTTTAAAGTTTGCCTTTAAAATGTTTGTTGATGAAATTTATGTATGTGTGATACAAGTGAAATGACTTAATAATGGCAAAACATTGAACCAGAGGATTTGAAACTGCCAATTATTTCCAAACCTCAGGGATCGCTAAATTGATTAGCTCATCATTACATTCCATTGTATTACATCGAAATTCTCCTTCCAGTATCACACTATGAGTGAAGAGATAATGACATATGAAAGGGGTGTTTCCATTTAACCAAATGCACCAAAGTACACACAAAAACACATTACAGTACATAAATCTGAAACATAAAACCTAAATCTACCCTAATTTTTCCACAACAATATAACATATAACAATACAACACAAATCTGACCCACATTCTTCAAATTGATCACTTCCTTCTCCAACTTCATCACCATTTGCATCATTTCTCTTCTGACATGCCCAATTTCATCCGAAACTTCAGATGTAACTTCAAGAACCACATGACTGTTATGCTTTGCCCACCCTAGAAAAATGCCGCAAACGCCCCTATCACAGAGAAAATACAACCTCCCTTTGTTGTTAGCGTTTCTGTGATCTTCACTCTTACTTTCCTGCCACATGAGCATACCATATTCTCAAATCTTACACCTCCATGTTCTTCACTTCCATATCCAATTATTGTGTTCCTGCTAGAAGACATCGTCAAAAAAAAGGGCTAAACAAAAGGGACAACAATACAGAAACACCAGAGATTTTGTAGGGACATAAGAAACAAAAGGGAAACAAAAACAATTTTCAGAGTTTTGCTAGGGATACAAGAAAACAACATCAAAAAAGGTGGAAGAAGACAATAACGTTGGGAGTGAGAAAAACTGTGCTAGGGGTAATCCTGTCATTAAAATTTACTTCATTTCAAAATTTAAGCCACATCAGCAACATCTAAGGTCACGTCAACAAAACTAACAGAATTACTAACGTTGGACGAACGGTTCATAATTTCAGGAAACCTTGGGGAGGATAGAGGAGCTTTTTGAAAACACATGGAATGTAGAACAAATTCGACCAAACCATATGGACGACATAGGATTCAACCCTTCCAATAAAAAAATATGTAAGGGTTTTTCTTATAAAAAAAATAAAACGACTTATCTAAGACTTGAAAAGTAATTAAGATTACATTATGAACAAATATTTGATATTTTTAAATTAAAATGATATCATAAGAGTAGAGTCAATAAAATTTAGCTCGATTTAGCAATAAAAGATCTATATATTTATCCATATTTCAATTGTATAACGAGACTTGATAATCTCTCTACTTTTCTATAATATAATTTACTAAATTATGATCTTATATTATTTAATTTACCAAAATTAAACACCCATTTGGGCTAGTGTGTTAAGCATAAAATAAGGAAAAAATTATTATTTTGTCCTTGTGTTATAGTCGAATTCATTATTACGCCATTGTATTTTGAAAAGGCTCCTATTTCATTATTGCTCTTAAATTTCATTAGTCAAAATTCACAGGACAACGTTTATTAAACCACTCTCTTTTGTCATGTTAATTCTGGTTAAGTTTTGGCTGATGGAATTTAATAGCAGATATGCAATAAAAGCCTTTTTAAAATACAGTAACGTAATTACGAATTCGATTATATCATAGGAAATAGTAATCTCTCCTAAAATAAGTGCTGTAGTAGTGATAGGAGGAGGTATATAACATGGTACAACTGTATAAGATTAGGTTTGGCTACAAGAATTTTGTGGTAGATAGTACAAGGTGTCTTAGGCGAGGTGAAGGTTCTTTTTTCTTTTATGTCGGGGCATCCTTGCCCATGGAAGTGATAACTTATTGGTTAATAGTGATCACAATGCTAACCAATATTGAATAAGAACACAACTTTTTGCAGGATTCCAATCTTTTCTTTTTCCTCAGCTCTAAAAGCATCGGCGCAAGAATATCTTATCCTAATTGAATTTTCCACTCATGAGTTGAAAAAGAGGGGGGAAACAAGACTGGAGTATGGTACTGTCACGTTTTATTTTATTTTTTTCACACTTGTCAAAATTGAGTATTTGAGTTTTGACAACTTCAAAAGAGTGTTTGAAATTTATAAGCAACCTTCCTTTTCTTCTTTCTAAATTTTGCAATTTATCAAAATCTATCCCAAAAATCAACTCTCACAAAAACTGTTTTTAATAAATGACCTATCATTAATTTCACCTTTTTTCAATTGGGCTTTTTTTGACAAAGACAATGTACAAATTTTTTGTTATATATTATATTTTTTTTCTAATAGATTGCATCAATGATAGTTTACCAAGAAAATTCTTTGCCTTTGATCTAATTGTTGATTTGGTATGAAATTGTACGCATGTTGCGCAGGCGCGGTACTCCAAGCTGTCGCAGATGTCAAATACCATAATCCTTTCTTAGTTGTACTCCTGAAACGAACATGAGATGTTGAGATTGCCACGCAAAAGTGGTTCCAGAAAGCTTCGCGTCCTCCTTGTTATGAGTATATGATCATGTCCAGAAGGAACCTTTTCGGCTTGGATCCTGTAGGAGTCTCGACCTTTTGGGCCATCTAAGCGCCGATCCGAGAAGGGTTGTCTTTACCGAGGCGAGAAGGTCACCTACAGTAATTCAAATCAATGCACCTTCACCCAAATATTATCTATTTGGGTTATGTATTTGTGAGCCTTGTAGCGGACTGAGTCTAATCCTTATCTCATATTAGTATGGAAAACAATTTCTCTATTTTCTGTCTTTTATTTTCTTCCTTGTTTTCTAAGAATTGAAAATTGAGTGTATAGAAACTCTTGTTTTCAATAAAAAAAATTGTTTCTATTTTCTAAACTTTAGAGAATTTTTAGAAAAAGTTTTAGATTAAATAAGTCATAAGTATCTATCATTCAGTAAAATTAATTAAATTTATTTAAAATTTACTATCTATCCTGCGTTATTTACTATGTATTAGAATTTACAGACTTTCAACAATTGGTATATATGGTATATCCATTCTATTTCTGATACAGTGTTACTAAATATCAAAATAAAATATGTGGAGAGGATATTATTGGAGTTGACATACTCGGAGTTTTGTTCGTCTATGCATAGCCTTATCCAAGGTTGCTTATTTCGAAAGGGGTCACACTAAAGATGGCGTCTCTTGGGATTGTTTAGAGGACATACAACAAACTTGGATGTGTGTAACACACTTATTGCACACCTCAACTACCACGTCGAATAAAAAATAAGAAGCATAGAATATGTGTGTGCAGTGCACATGTATATACAAGTTTGCTTATCGGTATTACCCTAGTTACGTAAGTTCCTGTATTCATCAGGTGTTTTCTGATCCAGGTCTTTTGTTGATATTTTATTTAAAAGAGATGATTTATGGATCACCTAGTTGGCAATATTGATTGAAATGATAATATAATGAAGATATTGGTTGACTTGTTATATCCATCATACTATTAATCACATTAGGAGATCAATGAACCCTGTGATATCACCTCCTTTTTGCCAGATTTTATCAATTGAAGTACTTAATCTCCCAAAATTTCTTTATAATATATTGTTTAAGGATATTTATTAATTCATCTTAAAGTTATTGTAAGAAAAAAAATTCATTATCTTTTATATGTGATCTACTAAATGTTTCTGCTTTCCTAACAATAACATTTGGTTTGTTTTGAGAATTCAACCCATAATTTGTCAATGCTAACTTGAGATAACCCAAATTATTAGACCCTTAATGATCCATTGGTAATAGGTGCGTACAAAATCTTTTTAGTCATTGTTTTCCCTATATGAAAGTTTATACGGATTTGAGTTGTATTGTGTATGAGGACATATTGCGTTGTGTTGGCCAATTCCAGGTCATGGAAGTGATAAGTTATTGGCGAGACCGGAAACAAGGGGCCAATAATGCAAAAAAAGTAAGCATTATTGGAGATTCCATCGCTTACTTCGCAAATCACAACTAGTAGTGTTATGTTTTAGCTCCAAAAAGCAACAACATATTAAAAAAAAAAAGTCATTCAAGTTCCACCGACGGGGCCAAACAAAACAAAAACAGACCGACACGGATCAGCCACATTGTTAAGTTACGAGGCATGAACTGGCACAGGCATTATCTCTACCTGTTTGGTCCTCATCTCATTCAAATCCTGCTTCAATTGTTGTTTTCTTCAACAGTAAATCAGTTGGTAAAAATTTCATCTCGACCCACTCTAAACTGTCATTTAAGTTATTTGAGTACCTTTGTCACTCTTCTACTAAATGATAGAAAGTTGATTGGTTCACAAACAATCTAATCCATTCTCAGACTATTATAGACTTGAGAACTTCTCTCATATCATTAATTAATTAGTATTCTTTTGTGTTCATTAATCTATATATTTATTTATTTATTTAGCGACAATGTGAGTCTACCAAACGAACAAGCAACTAATGGTACCTGGAAGATTAATGAAGGTTTTACGTAATTTTTTGTGTAATATTAAACTAATTAGTTACCTTTAGGATATTGTTGTTAGGAGTTATATAGTCCCCATAGTGTCTTGTTCTTATCAATTACTTAACAGATTTCGTTTATTTTCACTATAAATATGTGTGGCTCATTGTAATCGATATTTTTTTTCTTTTATAAAAGGGAAAAGCAAAAAAAATGACTTTCTGAAAATAAAATTAAACAACTGGAGTAAACAAGTGACATTAGCGTAACAATGAGTGTATTTGTTTACGGTATATGTATTATTTATTATTTAAAATTTTTATTACATTGTTTATATGGAAAAGCATTTTAATCTTTGTGTACCGAGAAATATTGAACGATGGGCCTTTGGGTTGAAATATTGGTCACGTCGGCCATGTCGGACATCTTTGTCTTTTGTTGCTCACATTCATATCTTCATGCCAATTGGACTGGATTGGTCTGAATTTTACATGAAAAAATTGGGCCAATTAGTTCGAAATTATGCAGTTCGATTGTAGTTTGTAATACATCTTCCATACGTCAGATATAATATGTTTATTATATATTCATCTTCCCATAAAAATTAATTCATGATATGATTTTTCTTATACACAATTTCATATTTTCAAATTCATGGCGAACAAGTTCTAAACAAGTCTTAAACAACTTTTAAACAAGTTATAAATAAATATATGATGAATAGATACTAAATAAATTATAAACAAGGTAACATGTTATAAAATATGTTGAAGATATATATTAATCGTATGTTTAAACATTAATAGAATCTAAACAAGTCCTAAACAATTTTTAAATAAGTTTTAATTAAATATATAATAAAAAAATTATAAAAAAAATTTAAACAAATCCTAAAGAACTTTGAATATGTAATTTATAAAGTTTGATTTATATATTGGAAATTTTGAATTTTTTGTATAAAATATTAAAAATGGACTACATAAATATGTAATTGATAAATCTGAGCCACATATATATATATTTGGCCTTAACTAAAGCAAATTAGAAACCACATTTACGGCAGGTGGTTAGGGGCTGTTTTTTTATTTGGTCAACACAAAATTTAATACGTTGAAAGTCGGCGTCGCCAAAAAAAAAAAGCAGCTGACAATCTTTATCTTATTTATAAATATTAATTTTCACATTAATATCCTCATCAATTTCAAAAAAAAAAACAACGATAAAAAAACCCTCATCAATTTCAGTTGGAGAAAATCTGCATTAAAAAACAAACAACAATCAAAACCTTAAACGCACATAAATAACGGAATAAAGTTGGAGAGAACAGGCGGAAACAACCTAAGAATTACAAGGTTGAATTTAAAAACAAGGTGAAAAATGTTAAAAGGAGAAACAATTATTAGATTAAATTTTGAGCATATTAAATATGAAATGGAAAATGCGATTGGAGAGCTATAGAGGAAAGAGTAATTTGACATGCTACGAAGACGTAATTTCCTCAAAAATTCGTAGCCGGCAGCTTATTTTTTTCTAATGTAAACATCATCTGATATAATAACAAGAAGGTCACAAGGTAACACTATTATCTTATTGCATTCATAATGTAATTGACTTGAGAAGCATCATAATATGCACTTAGACAATGATAACCTCGTATTCACCGTCACTAATCAATGTTTAATTTCCTTCATCTAAGCACTTGGTTACCACTAAACGTGTATCATGTCAACCGATGATGGAGATGATTTCAAACTCCAAGGTTGTTGTTCTCCTAATTGGAGTTGGCTCAGCAGCATTTGTTGTAACAATTTACCACTGCATTTCCATGGGCGGGTGTAATCGGTACCGGATCGGGCCAATCCGCCGGAGAGGGACACAACGATGGAGATCATGGGCCGGAGCAGCATGGAGCACTCGGCGGCCCAGCTCATCCCGGCCTACAAGTACCAAAAAGGGGTGGGCTTGATGGGTAATGATGAAGAAGGGGCACTTGTGCAATTTGCCTGAGCGAGTTTTAGGAAGGTGAGGAGTTAAAAACACTGCCAGAGTGTTTGCACTCTTACCATGTGGAATGTATTGATATGTGGCTCTATTCACATTCGAATTGTCCCATGTGTCGCACTGG
>CAODLS011473965.1:0-15783 GCA_948243855.1 Flueggea neowawraea | reverse complement strand
CTCGTACGTCACGCGCTTTACTACCCAGTTTGGGTCTAGCCCGTACCCTCCTTCGGGTGAGTACTGCGGGTGGTTTAGGTTGGTTTCGTAGACAGCGAGGATTATTCTGCAGATTCTTGGTACTGGTTCGAACTCGTCTGGAGTTGCTTGTGTCCATGTTGCGCTGTCGTATGATCCTATGTATGTAAATCTCTTCCATGCCCACCGGAGACATCCTAGTGCTACAACACATTCCCCTACACAAAATAAGGACATTTGGGTTTAAACTCTCTCGAGCTCTCAGCAATGGAGGCCGAATCAGGCACCACCTGAATACAAGAAATTTACAGAAAAGATGGTGAATTTTACTGTGCTCACATGAAAGAGAAGGGTTGGTGGTGGTTATGGAGAAGGATTGGGAAAGTGAAAGAAGAGATTGTGGGTACTTGTCGTGAGGGTTGGGATTGGGACAAAGAGAGGATTTAAAGTAAGTTTGTATTAAAATGTTTTAGATTTTGCGATTTGTGCTTTATTAGGAAGATGGGGACTGGAAGGATGGAGAATATGATGCTTCTTAACCATTCTATGCATGTGGAAGCCAATTGGGACTACCGTTTTTGTAATAAACCAGAGGTAAGTGGTACGGTTACTCTGAGTCACCGTACTCTGGTCTATTGGAAATTATTGGGAACCGTTAGATTTGTTGACTAAATTGTGTCCATGGATCGGTAATGCTATGCTGTAGGACGGGCCACACCAGATTGAGTCATGCGGAGAAGACCAAAATACCCTTCAATTCAGTCACAAAACCCCCAAAATTTCAGCTTGGACGATAGAAAGCAGACGACATCGGTTTCTCTTCCTTCTCTTTCCTTACAGAAGATCGATCTTTCATAGGCGGCCTGCGCATGCGGTGAGGAGTTCGATTGGTGATATTTGTAGTGGATTGGGAAGATTGGCGTTGGCAAGGAGTTGTGGTCGGCTGGTGAAGCGACATCGAAACGTAAGGTAGGTAGTCGTCCGTGTCTCACTATATGTGTTGATGTGTAAATATTTCGGTTTGCACGCACTGATGTGTTGTAGTTTCGTATATTGTGGGGAGAGACGTGGGAAAATAGAAGGGATTGAACATTTTTTCGTGCTAGGGTTTCAGTGTTCTGGAAATACGCGATTGTCTGTTAGTAAACGCTATTGTCATGTTCTGTATATTATGCCATGACAGGAGACTCCATTAGACCTTTTTCATGTACTTCTCCACCACCAACGGGATGTCAGATCGCGGCAATTGCATTTTGTATGTTCTTAGACACTAAGGGGTTAAGCATTTGTAAGGCATATGGTTTCAAAAGACCATGTTTTGCCGAGAAAAAATGTTTAGTTGAAATGTATGGTTGAAGTTTCTTCACTGTACTGTATGTGTGTTTGGTAATTGCAAAAAGGTTTCAGAAAATGTAAGCTTGGATTGATTTTCTGCAATGAATGCCTTTGTTAAGATTGTATTAACTCGTTGAGTTTTTTTTGTTTATAGGGTGTTTATGGCGTTTGATGTTGGGATGAGGCCTTTTAGCTTTGTTTAGAATTACTCAGTTGATCGCTAAATAGTAATTTTTCATATGATTATTTTTTTATTCTTTGAAGCTTTGAATGCTCTGTTTTTCTTTTCTTGGCGATGATTGACTTAGAATATGGCATTTTTAGTTCTTCATATTGCAGCGGCTAGTGTGAAAACACATCCGAACCGATACTTGTTGATTGCCACAAGTGGAGGACTGAATCAACGTGCAACTGGGGTGAGTTTCGTAATTGAATTTTATTTTTTGCCATATAGGGGCTTGCTTTTGTGAAATTTTTGGTGGTTCTCTCTTTTATTTGTTTTTTAGTTTATGGTTATGTCTTTCAATCTAAAAATGAATTTTTAGGTGTTATGTGTTACTAATTGATCTCTTGGATTCGTATGTATTGTTTATATTATTTTGTCATCCTTTGTCTTCTTGGAGATTATCATCAAACATCTTATCAAAGTATAAATAGAATGATTAAATGAAACACATGTTAGCACCATTCATATTCCGGCATGAATGGTGTGTGGATAACTATGTGTAATTATTATGCATTCCTACAGATATCAGATAATAATTTTTTTTTTAAATGTTGGAGTATTTCCCAAATTGGTGCTTAGCACTGACCATCCTATTCTTCTGTGATTGTAGATCACTGATGTTGTTGTTGCAGCCCTGTATTTTTGTATAACAAATTAAGAGGCTAGATCTCACATAATTTTGTGGTTCAATATGCAGGGAAATGGGTATTGAAACTGTAGATCCAACCAATTCCAGACATAAGCAGCCAGACGTTGGGAATGATGAGTATGCATCTAATGTAGAATCGGGGGATGAAGCATCCCACGAAGACAATGATGAAGCGGAACATGATGAACTGGAGAATGATGAGGAAGACAAAGAATTGGTTAACGAAGAGGGCAGTGGCGGTTCGAAAGATCACAAGGTAATTTTTTTTATTAACATCGTATACAGAAAACTTGAAATTAATGTTTAAATGTGTACGTAGTTGCGATGCATGTTTAGTTTGTTTTGGTGAATGGGAAATCGAGTGAAATAATTTAATACTGTTTGTGTTTTTTGTTTGTGATTTCAGAGGGACCAATCAAGGGTTGGGTTATTGTAATTCTCTAGACTTCTAGAGAAGCTTGAAGGTGCTCATAGAGACTTGGTGATGGAAATTGGTATGGGTGGGTTGCTGGACCTAAGGATAAAGACGCCGATAAATTTTCTGGCATATGAGTTGTTGAGACGTTATGACATTGAAAACAGCTCTCTTAAAGTCCATGGCCACAACATCCCAATAAATGAAGGACAGCGACCATTGTCGCACTTGTTTTATAAGTCAAGGTTACGTGTGCTAAATTTTATGTTTTTGTGCAAATAGGCTGACAGTGTCGAGGGTTCTCGTGTGGAGACAACGACCATTGACCTTCTCCCCGATCCACTTAACAATATTTACGATTACATACTCGGAGGCAACGATTACAAACCTAGGTTCGTATGTATTCAACACTGGACAGCTAAGTTTGAAAAAATGCATTGGTATGATGGCTGTTTTTAGTTAAGTGTACTTGTATATGCAGCCAGTACATTTTTCGAAATGAAGGGGAGTATGTATATTTCAACCACTTGAAGGGCAGTTTGTGTTGGAAAAAGCGTATAGTAGATATGGTAAAGTAACTTAAATAAAGTACATTTTTTTAGTGTATCATTTTCCGCACCAAAAGCTGTCATTAAATAAATCTGGACTATTGTTCCATAGGTCGTTGATGTTGTTGCCAACATTCTGACATTTGATGAGCGGAGTAACTCTCCACTAGGCCAACGCTATTGGTTTATGCCAACCCTTTTTTCGGTAAGTGTGGATATGGAACTGCTGCTGTTATTGATACTGAAAAAGTCTATATAACAGATTGAAATTTACTTTCGTGTATACTATAACATTGATTACTAACAATGTGTCTACTGAATTCTTAGACCTACATTCTAAAAGAGGTTAAATTTGGAAGACCTCCTCCTATTCAATTCTTGTTTGGTCCTTCCGAATGTCTAACCGATACTGGACAGGAGACATTTCTTGGCTATTTAAGGTATGGTCTTCAAATCACTCTATTGAGCATTAGGTGGAAGCATGGATTCCATGCAACATTTTTTTGCAATTCGATAATAATTTTTATTTACTTTTTTTGAAATTACAGATATTTGTACCAATGTTTGATGATAGCATAGATCACTGGTATTTGCTATTGTTGGAAATGGCTGCCAGTAAAGCTTGGGTTCTAGACAGCTTACCTAGAACATCACGAGCTAACCATTTGGGTGCTTGCCTTGCTGTTGTAAGTCTTCTTGTATCTCAAATGTTCTTACTTTTACATTGATTGTCTATTACAGCTCCAATTTTTGGTGCTGAGTTTTACATTTTTTGTGACATTAAACCGTGTGACGAATCGATTGTACTTTGAATGCGAACTGGAATTTTTTTTTTGTCACCCGCATATAATTTTACAACTGAAACTATTTAATTCATCGAGTACAGTATTTGATGTTTAATTGTTTTAGAGAATCTGTGTGATCTTTGCTGGTTGATTGCACAATCATTCCTTGTTTTCTGACTGATCTTTATGGTATAAGGCTCTTGGACGGGGATATTTTATATTTCATCTTTGGGTTCTCATTTATCTTTTTGAATTTTGCCGGAGTTAAAAGCCATTATGTGGCATGTACTGTGATTTGTAGTCTTGTGGCTTACCCTATTATGAACGTCTATGCGTAGGTCTCTGTTATATTTTCAATCATCTGAATTGGCGCTATATTTGTACCAAATGACATTGCGTTCTTGTAGTGTTCATGCAACCAAGAGTGTGTCCGTTGTGATTTTTTTTCCGAAATGCTATGCTTGAGGCTATATATTTCTTTGGATAAGATCAAAATCATACAAAAATGTCACAATCTTTTTGTTGACGCCGTCCCATTCCCTTGCTGATTTCTTCTGTGAAACATGTGCAGCTTCGGGGTTTAGAGATGCTGTTAGTAGACGAAGCGTTCAAGTCTACATACGAGCCCTACAATGTCTTCAAACATCCAGTCTCAAAATTTCAGCTGCAATACAAAAATGTTACGATACAGTCCAATAGGCACGTGACCTTTCCGTTTCTTTACTAGTATTTGTGAAATATAATGTAAGGTCGATTATGTTGAAGTTTTTTCTCGTAATGCTGTGCGCTTGTATCATTTGTGCAGTTATGACTGGCATTTATATGATTCAGTTCATGCGGAACTATGATATGCCAGTGAACAGTATGGTAAGACTCTTCTCTCGTGGCGTGGTTTAACATAATTTGTTTCATTTATACCCTTCTAATGTCACAATCTTTAAGTGGTGGGGTGTGAATTCTGCCAGGAGAAGAAGTCAGTTAATAGTGACAAGTCCCAAATAAGAGCAGAGATTTGTGAATGGCTTGTGTGCAGTCCTCACAATCAGGTCAAACAGTAAGTTATTAGAGGAGTGCTTGCATGGAAGATTTCAAATGAGAGATCCCAGATGAGACGACAATTGAGAACACATCAACGGCGAGGGAGAGCAAAATGAATGCTCTGGTGTCCGCAAGGGAAAGGGTAGTCACATTTTTAGGGTTTGTCACTTTTTGTTGTATATTTTGACTATGTAAATAGTTTGAAATTTTTGGGGTGCTGTTCTGTAAATTGTATAGGTATTGGTGCCCCTTTTAACGTGCATGAAACAATGTACAATATCATGATGTTTTAGGAGTACATTTTTTTGGTGTATTAGGAATGGTCACGAAACAATGTACAAGATCATGATGTTTTAGGAGTACAATTTTTTGGTGTATTAGGAATGGTCACCAGCTTCGTATTTAGGTGACATTTTGGGGTCAACAGCATGCTGATTTTTGTAGTGGTTAACACTCTGAACAATAAGGGCTTACCAGTGGCAATGTATGGATAATAGAAAGAATGCTAATTTTTTTACTGCAGTGCACTTGTATTCCAAGAAGCTTGAAATGTGCCGCTTAAAATAGCCACACATTTTTGGTGTGCATACTTGATATACGTAATCATAACCAGATTTATAGTTCATTTGCAAAAGTAACTAGAAAAACCGTAATTTCAGTGAACAATAACAATGACATGACTCACCGTCATCTAGTGTACTAAATTCCATGGCCATGATGTCTGAATGAGTGAATCTTGAAAGTTCTCGTAAACCTACTTCACTTGGATCATCTGTAGTTGCCACAAGATCCTCACATCCAATTTCATCATCGCTTGTTTTTGTATTGATTTCATCATCGTATCCGTTGCCGTCATTGTTTTCCTCCAAACTTCTGCCCGAGTTAATTCGGAGTCACAATAATCAACTAACCCCTCCCCTTTCCACATATGCCTATCCATGTCCATTGAAATCTGGACAAGTAATTAAAATATATAATGTGTTATTATTGTTAACAATTAATTTATTTATACTTAAAAAAGTGACATTTATAAATGACATAACAAAAAGTGACATCATTATTTGTATACGTTGAGAGACATGTGCCAAAGACGGGGCATAAGATACTTTCGGACCAATGCATATATATGTCCTTGTTGTCTTTTTGTATTGCTGTCACTTTTCATGTATAATGTGTCATTATAAATAACTATTAAGTTATTTATCTTTACGAAAGTGATAATTATAAATGACATAACAAAGATAAAAAATGACAAAAAACATTCCAATAAGTAACAAAAATAGTTTGTTTTATATCACTTTCTGAATATGTCACTATTCTCCATATAATGTCACTTGAGTAAGTCATAGTGTTACTTAAGTGAACTAAATAAACTTAAATATTTAAGCCACATAAAAATACAATAAACACACTAAAACTACTACTGAACTTACATATTTGTTTGTGGACATGTCATTTCATGAACATGTCACTTGCCCAATAAAAGTTGTCATTTATCGAACCATTTATGTCACTTATATTTTTAAAACTGACATCCCGTAGGAATATTGCTTACTAACAAAAAAGTAACAACATTGTACAAATTAGTTACAATTATGAGTATTTTTTTGTTTTCTTTTAGTATGTCACTATCAGTCTATATAATGTCACTTACATTTACATTTAAGTCATTTACGTCGACTTAAATAACATACCTTATAATTCACATTTTAGTAACCAAAAAACACCGAAACATGTTAATTAGGCACACACTTTTTCCATTTTATGTCATATTAATTTATGTCACTTTTCTTGACTAATGTCATTATTTTAGTCTATTATATCACTTTTTCTATAAAAACTGGCATGAATGTAAAATGTCAGTTAATAACGAGAAAATGACATATCTACAAAAATAAGTTACAAATAATGCCCTACTTCTATCACTTTACAAATATGTCAGTATTCTAACTTAAAATTTCATTTTTATCTGACATTATGTAACGTACATAAACAAAAATCACATACCATATAAGTAACTTATAAGGACTTCAAAAATACAAACATTAATGCCAAAGGCACATTTTGATAATGCTCACAAAATGTGCATGTCACTTTCATACCCTAAGTTGTCATTATTTGTAATGTATATGTCGTTTTTTAACAATAAGTAACACTGCTAAAAATGTCATACATAAACAAAAAAGTAACATAATTGGGCAAATAAGTTACAAATAATATCCTACTTCTGTCACTTTACAAGTATGTCATTATTCCAACTTAAAATGTCATTTTTATCATACATTATGTAATTTACATAAAAAAAAATCACATACCATATAAGTAACATATAAGAACTTCAAAAATATAAACATTAATGCCAAAGACACATTTCGATAATGTTCACTCTTTTATGCGCATGTCACTTTCATGCCCTAAGTTGTCATTATTTGTAATATATGTGTCTTTTTTCAACAATAAGTAACATTGATAAAAATGTCATTAATAAACAGAAAAGTAAGACAATTGGTTAAATAAGTTACAAATGCAACTTTGTTCACTCACTTTATGTGTATGTGACTATTCGTGCCATAAATGTGGCTTAGTTATACTTTTTTGTTACTTATATTAATTTAAGTAACATAAATATAAAGTCACATCTAGGTATTATACCAATACACTAACTTGTAATTAAATTACATTTATTTTTTATTTTATGTCGTTTTATGCCCATGTCACTTTTCATAAATTAAGTGTCATTAAGTCTTCATATTTTGTCTCTTTTTCTATAAAAAATAGCATATATTAAAAAGTATCAATTAAGTTAATAAGTCACAAATCCATTGAACTAAGTTACACACGTTTTTTTCCTGTCACCTTATTAATATGTTTCTAATCATCTGAATACTGAGATTTATATCTATAATTTTGTTACTTAAGTAAATAAAAATTATAAATTGTTAAAATCACATATAAGTTCTACGAAAGCACGAAAACTTATTATTAAGTAACATACTTTTTCCTCATTGGTCAGATCATATACATGTCACTTTTTATAATTATTTTGTCATTGTTTCTTGTATTTATGTTATGTTTTATATAAAAAAATATATATGTACGGTATGCCATTAAATATCTACGAAGTCACAAAAGCATTGCAATAAGTTCCAAATAAAATTATTTTCCTGTGATTTTACGGATATGTCATTTTTAGTTACAGAAATGTTCGCTTTGATGCACTTTATGTTATTTAGATTAAAAATACGAACCTTATTTCAAACTTTACAAAAATATCTTACACACATCCAAAAAAGGTAATGTATACATGTATTTTTTTCTCACTATATAAACCATACACATACTTTCAGTGTCACAATAAGAAACAAAAACATAATAACTATTTTGTCACCACATTATTTTCATATTTACAAGTACTCCTACACTACATCAAATTGCTTTTCATTTTAACAAAATGTTCCTGCCAAACCCTCAAGTATTTTTTCCAACACATTTGTTGGCATATGATTACATACCTCATTCCAATCAATGTTTATTTTTGCAATTACTACATACTATATAAAATATTTCTTCTATAAAAATACATACCTCAAAAAAATTAGTTCACCCTTTGTCACTTCATTACTTTGCTCTCCTCATATACATTCTTCAATCAACAATTCCCATATCATCTTGAATTTGCTAATGCTTTTGCTCCATGGAACACTAAATTCCCCGATCTTTACTTTGCTCTTCAAATTCTTGCTTCAATCAACAATACAAAAATATACACCAATTTGCTCATATTTTTTCTCCATGGAACGTTTCAAAGAAGACCATCTTATGCATCATTCTCTGTGCCTCACCATCAGATTTATTCTTTGCTGTGCACTCCCACTTATTTCTCATTAATGCCACCAAACACAATTAATAAAAATAGTTATTTTATACAATTTATTTAATTGGCTAATCTAGTCAACTTTTTAGGCCTTAATGTTGCACGTATAATCGGCTATCCATGTCCAAAAATTGCTGCATTTAAACGGGTCCACACGGTTAAATGTCAAAAGCTGATTGGATGTACTCAAGTGTGGCCAAAATCATTTTACCACTTTCAATATCAAACGGCCCAGAATCTTCTGTCTGAATTAATGGTTGAGATTTACTGGACACTAAATTGAGTCAGGTGATTCTGAGTCACTGAAGTAGCCACCTAAACGAAACAATTGACCAATTTGAACCAAATGAGAGACCCAGATTGACCAAACCGAACCTCAAGTACGTCAAACTACTGGGTTTGAAAGTTGATAGAATGATCTTAGTTTTTTCCCATAGAATTTTACATGGACGTTTGACATAATTCTCTACTACAGACATAAAGTGAGGAAATTTCTTTTTGATAAGTATTTTTTTTGCTCTCAATAGAAATTGAATTATCGATTCATTACTGCTGCACACAACTCTAATACCAATGAATATAATTTAGACCATATAAAATTGAATCCCAATTTTAATTTCTTCAATTTGGTTGGATTGATTTTTAATTCTTTTAATTTGGGTTATAAAAAAGGTTGATTTTATGTTAAATGTACCATTATGTACAGCTCAATTTTTCTATTTAATTATGTATTTCGAAGTGAACGATCTTGCTATGCCATTGACACGTATTCTTTCTATTTTTGTTCTTTTACAGTCACTAATGTCTAAATCTCTAAATTTCGATTTCTCTAATAGTTTTGTGGCATAGCCTTTTCCAGGTGAAAAGAACCACAGAAACCATAGTTCCAGAAAAATCATGTCAAGTTTCTTTTTTTTTTCCTGATGAGTAGATAATGTCAAGTTTTGTGCACTGAAATAATGATGAATAAGTCAATTGTGCGTTAAAAGCTGAGATTAAGTTTCCAAACATAATAGGACATGAAAACAAACAAATCTTCCAAGTTCTACATTGTGAAAAGATGAAAAGATGCCATAGCAACCTTTCCAGCCATTGTGCAAGCTGTAACTCTCCTAATGGGTGATTAAAAAAAAACTCTTCTAATTGGCTCTGCATATTGTAATGTTCATATTGTCGTTAAGTGCTAATAATAAAACTTATGTATGTATGCATTGTATTATCCATCAGAGTTGTGTAATGCTTTGCTTTGCAACGGTAGGTGTCATGTGCCAACAAATGACAAGAAGAAATTTTTGCGGATAAATTTCTTATTTATTTTAATGGTTTATAACTGCAGTAACGGAGCCAAAAATCTTGTTAAAGAAGTGTTAGATTTGTTTAGCCAAATTTTTTACTCCGTAATGCGTACGACAAAAAAATTATATAAAATAAAAAAATTAAATTAAAATAAATATTCGAATACATTTAGTAATTATATAACTATTTTTTATGAAATTTGAATTAGGAATTCTTTTTCTGGTCAAAACACAGTTTCCTATATTAGGTTTATGTACTAACAGCAAAATCCGAGTGCCATAGGTGAAAAACAACCATATACTAACTCAAATTCAATGAAAACAAAAACCTCTTTCTGAAGCCAGGAAATCCTTTCACTCTGAAGTTGTGCAATTTCTCTCTCCAAAGCAGCCTGCAGAGTATCCAATTATTTGCAAGCAGAAGAATTTACAATACTAACATAAAAGCAAAAGACAGTATAAATTTCTTCGTGTTCTTTAATATCTATTATGACATGTTTAGCATATTACATCTTTTTGCTTGAGTAAATCGTTTTCACTTTTCAATTGCTTGATTTCCTCAACATACATACTCTGCAAAAGCACAAGTTCATTCATTTTTGTCAGTGAATACATAAACCTAATATAGGAAACAGTGTTTTGATCACTAAAACAATTCTCAATTCAAATATGTTCAAACAAAATCAATTAACCTAACAATTAAAAATATCTAACTAATTCAAATCTATTCAAACAAAATTTAAATCCATTTAATCACAAATTCAACAATTCTACGCTACAATCTATCTAATTTAAATCTTAATTTCATCCATCAATTAATCAACAATCCTAATCCTAATTAAAATAAAAAATTGAATAGGAAAAAAATTAGAAAAAAAGTTTCGGCTTACTAGGGAGAGCCCCACCACTGGTCGTTGGCGATGGATAAAGACGTTAGGTGGTGTCGATATGGAGCGCGGCGGCGTGGAGTGCGTCGCCGTGGAAGTGAAATTGAGAAAAGTGCGGCTATGTTGGAAATGGGGGGAAGTAACTGGTTAGGTAACGGGCTTGAGGGGTTTTATGACTTTTTTTTTTTAATTTCAGTGGGCATCACTGATTTTTTTTTGAAGCCATAGGACATAACGGCATCTTTTCACCCTGAGGTTTAAAAATAAAAAAAGGGTTGTGGCAATGTGGTTGTTCATTGTCTTCTTCCAACCTCCAAGCTTCAACATAAATGGCAACCCTTTCTCCCAGCAGCAACAGGTGCTGCCTCAGTGGCAGAGCCCCATCGGACGGGGGTTCCCATGGCTCTCCTCTGACGCCCTTAGTGGCCTCGCCACTGCATGAGTGAGATCATGCTCTAAGTGTAGGAAATAATTTCCGAGAATAATCACAAGTGGAAGAAGTTGAAATAAATGAAGTCGCCGAAATTAATAATAATAATTCAGTTTCTTATATGATGTTGCGTAAAATAATACCACCTAATTTTTGCTCCCGAATTTTCAGAGAAGAAAGAAAGAAGAAGAAGTTAAGAATATTGATTTCACCATGAATATAAACGTTAATTTTGAAAAAGGGCATTTGATGTTCAAAGGAACATTCCAATGTTCAAAACAAGTGGCCTCTTTGCTTCTCTGAGTTTTCGGATCCGTGTTTAGCGCGTGCTAATTCATCGTAGGAGAAAAAAGTTCCCAATTTGGACACAATCTATGATGGGCGTTGCCGCAATAATTCAAGACGTGCTACAAATTTTGCTGCTTACGAACTTCTCTAACAACACTAAAGAAGCTTCTTATCCTTCTTTTTCTATATCCATAATACTTGAGAATGTTAATTCGAGATAAATTCGATTTCGAAATAAGGTGAAAAAAAATTGCTACTCGCATTTGTAAATTTTGCAACAATTAAAAGTCTAATTGTTAGGGCTAATAACACCGACGATCACAAAGCTTTAGAGGGGAGTTCAGAAGTCATTTTTTTCTTTGGCCAATTACAAAACTTTGTTTTTATTTCACACAAGGTCAAAACCGACCTGTTTTACCTACAACTTTGGCAATGTGTACAAGTAGAGTGACATGTGTAATCCCAATATGGCAAGCCAAGAGGGGCGTGAATTTGATTTCTTGCTAAGTATAAAATCCTTTTAAAACTTTTTGCGATATTTTGAAAAATGAAAATCAATAGCTCAATCCAACACATACAACCTCAGAAATTGAAATGAAAGTAAGTAAGGGATACAGAAAATAAATCCAAGATTTATAGTGGTTCGGTCCTCCTTGACCTACGTCCACTCCTTTAGCCTCAACTAGAGGATTTCAATCCACTATCTCTTCCTTACTTGCGGGTGGAGGCAAACCGTTAAAACCTCTTATTTTTCAGGTTCACAAGAAAACCTTTACAACCACTTGTTTTTAACTGGCTCAACAAGAAAACCAACAACCACTTGTTTTTCAAAGGCAACAAACAACAAACCTATTCTACCCACAAGATTTACAACCAAAGCTTGATTACAAAATATTTAACAGAATGAGAATGATATTCTCACACCAAGTCTCAAAGCAAATAACAACACAAAAGCTTAGTTATGGTGTAAGAACTTGAAAACACTTAAAGAGAGAAAGTCAAGAATGAAATTTGCAAAGCTTGGGCACACTCTCAATGCGTTCTCTATTTGTCTCTGAAGTGTGTACCTCTATTTATAGATAAACTTCAACATGTAGCCGTTATGAGACTTGAAATAGCCGTTAAGAGATGAGAAAGAAATTCTAATTTTGATGATATCAGCAGGTACAAAGTGCATTGTATCTCATGCAACGTGCGTTGTAAATGTCCTATTGACGTACAACGTGACTTGCTTCCTTTCAACGTGTCTTGCATCCAATTCAGATGCTTCGGCCTCAAATGTTGCACAATGTAATGTATCTTGTATTTATGCAACGTGACTTGAGTTTCCATTCAGAATGCTTACCTGGAAATTTTCTTCTTACAACGTGACTTATGTCCATTTGCGACGTGCATTGATCATGCATTAGTGTGCGTTGCATATGACACCTCATCCTTCAACGTGCATTGTCGATCTCCAAAGATCGCTCATTTGATTCTTTGAAGTGATTGATTCAGATGTCAGAGAATATTCAAATTTGAATCACGAGGCACCGACTTGTCAGATGTTGACATCACCTCCTTCAATGTGACTTGTATCGGCTTGCAACGTGCGTTGAGGAAAGTTTTCAAAGGTGACTCCTTTACTCACAACGTGACTTGAAGTGGAATACAACGTCGATTTTCATTGCTTGCAAGTCGACTTCAAGTCTGATACTTATTTTCATCAACGTGACTTGTACACAAGTACAATTCATGCCGATAGCACTTCATTCACATAACGTGACTTGTAGATAAGTGCAACTCATGCCGAGAGCACCTCATCCATATAACATGACTTGAGCTTCATGCAACGCGCCTTGTATATTTCAGATGCCTACTGCCTCTTTAGTTCAACTCGATAACATGACTTGTATCTTATGCTGCGCGACTTGTACCTCAACTGGAAAACCCATAATTCATTTGGTATGATCAATGTGACTTGTAATGGTTGTAACGTGCTTTGATCATACTGCAATGGGCTTACATTGGCTGCAACGTGCATTGCTCAACTTTTTCACATGTTTTGTTAAAATCATCAAAACTGAGAGTCAACAATTTTATATTCTAATATGTTTTTGAATAATTAACATTTTAACAAATGTGTTAATAGTTTGATTAATTGGGTAGTATGTTCTGACCTTTGAGGCAGGATGGGTCGGGCTCCCATAGACGATTCACCTCGTACGCCAGTCATGGTCCAGAGACTGGTTGTGACAGGTTTGGTTTGCCTCATACGCCGCTCATGGCCCGATCTAAGTGGTGACAATGTCTTTCCTTGATTTGTTGTTGCCCAATTTTCACTCAAAATTTCACAAAATTAGTTTCATATATTTTTGGTAACTTTTATTAGTAAAATATCGAATTGGGGAATTGAATAGTGAGTATGAGTAATGGTGTTATTAGAGTATAGTTCAAATTTTGAATTAAATTAGATGAATAAAATATAATATTTTCTGCATAATTATAATAAGTAGTGTTCGACATGTAGTGTTCGACATGCTCTAATGGGATCTTATATTGTTTGCTTTAGCTTCTTATATTTATCTTCAATATTCTTTTGTTTCTACAGTGTCTCTGCAGGGTTTTTTCATTTTATTATTTTTGTTTTCACATTTAAATTTGATTCTGCTTCTGTTATTTTTGACATTATTTCCTTTTTCTTCTTTGCTGTACTTTCATATGTTCTCTTCTTCAACAAATTGAATTTCCTGGAAATTAAGTTAGTATGTTTTTTACGGATTTATTTTTTTAAAAAAAGAAATGTATAGTTAGATTAATATTAGCCTTCTGTAGAATTTTTTTTGTATTTTTATTTTTTTTGTGTGATTTTCTAAACACTAAAATTAAAAATTTCAACAACATAAATCTATTTTTTTGTTATATTAATAAATTATTTTTGTTAAGTAATCCATGTAGTTATTGACAGGGCACTTGTAAAGATATATTGGTTGGGAGAGTTAAATAGTTCAGAGGTTTAGGATATTTAGTGTCTTTTTCTTTCATATAAATATTTTTTTTGGCAATACCCATGATTAAGCCCCTGACTTCTGTTGAAAAAGCCTCTAGGACCATTAAACTTTGTTTTTTCTTTCTTAAATTTCTTAATCATGTCAAATAAACGTCCAAATTTCTAAATCCCGTCACATAAACTCAAAATGCATGTTCGTTTACCTTTTAACATCCTAAGAGATTGTTTAGTTGATAAAATTTTCCCTTATTTTTTAGAAAATTAGAAAACAAAGATAGAAAAACAAAAAAATTGTTCAAACAATATTTTTAATTAACAAACATATTTTCTAAATGTTTTCAATTTTTTAAAAAATTAAAAAAAAAACAGAAAATTATTTTCTAAACTAATATAACCTAAGTTTGGAATTGATACATATGTATATGAACATCTCGTTGCTCATATCTTATCAAATTCCAACGCTAAGTATTTTTATTTTCAATACACCGTTTGCTCTAAAACTCAGATTAACTTACAATTGCATTACAAAACTACGCGAATTGAAAAATTCTAGACTTTTTGAAAAAAAAATGTTTTCAGGACTTCGGATAGATTACTTGTTTAGTTATTTTTAAGATAAAAGTAATTCAAGAAGTGAGTGTTATTATTAAGATAGGGTTTGAGTGGCTTCATCGTATATAATTTATTAGCCATTTATTCAATCACAATTTAGAGTTTTCATGAATGGTTTCGTATTTTGTATAGGATTTGAAAAGCTTAATTACTATTTATTGTTTTCTTATTTAATAGCAATTTATTATTTAATTGTTATAATCTAATCCATTGAGTTCATGTGAATAAAAACATCCAAATAAGGAAAATAGTGTTTTAATAGCTCTTTTTTTTTAAAAAAAAATAAGGCCATTTTAATGTGGAGTGACTATAGTTCAACATCTAGGATGAAATAATTGGAATAAAATAAGCTCCAAGTAAAGATTAGACCTATGTAATTGAATAGTTGTGTCAA
>CAODLS011473858.1:0-10676 GCA_948243855.1 Flueggea neowawraea | reverse complement strand
GAGTATAAGCGCTGCACGAGAAATACTTATGACATACTACCATGTAGTATTCTCGTGAATGGATCAATCCAAATACACTGTTCACTAACAAGTATCTATGTACTCTGATCGATATCTCATATCCTATGATCCGCAAAACATGATCATCTTAAAAGGTACATACTAGTCTTCATTCATTGTCATTCCCATGACAATGATTGACTAGGGATATTTAGAATAACGTTCTTTTACGGATTAAGGTTTTACTATCCTAATCATATTTGATAACTTAATCAGAACCACTATTCAAGGATAATTCATCCAATTAAATATGCACAGAAATAAGAAACAGGATGAAAAATGACTCATACTATATATATCAAATATAAAGGGTTAAACAATGTGCTTGGGGGTAGGGCTTACACTAACATGAGATGACTCCCAAACAACATAATTTCTTCCCTTTGCCTACCGGAGCTGCAAAGGTAGGAAGATTGAAAATTTTCACTTTATTCAAGATCCAGTTAACAACCACCCAAGAAAAGTTAATTTGTTCTCCTTTCATTAGCATATACATTATGATTTCATCTTGGTTGGTGAAAAGAGATTGGGTGTGTGATTTTGGTTTAAGAATCTTGGTAAACATCGTGTGGACCATCTTCCACTTTATCTCGAAATCATTTTGATCTAACAGCTTGACATTCTTATCTAGCTTTACAACTCCAAACTTATGAAACATGAATTCTTTGCTTTTGCTGGTGTCAACTGATGATACCTTGCAAGAGCCTAAGAATCGTCGTAATTTTACTTTGGAAGTATCCCTAGGGTTATCGAATCCAAGGGAACGTATCTAATTGTGGTCGAGAAATAAAGTAAAAACATCAAGTGATTTGTTTTTGGGGTTTTGTAATTGAAAACAAGCAAGAAATTAAACACACAAAACTCAATAATAATAAAAAAACGCAAGCGCTTTCGAGATAAAACCAAGGATCTAATTGTCTAATGAATGAAAATGAGTTTTAACAAATGAGTGTGAGTGTTCTCTCCACAAGACTAACCCAATGCCTCTATCGAGGTCATTCAAAGTCGTGTCTACGCCTCCTAATAGGGTCCTTTTGGCCTCACTTAGTTAAGTTAGGCCCATTAGGTTCTTTGAAGAATTTCATCGAACACATTACAAGCATAGGTATATTTCTATCCTAAAACAGTACAAGTTGTATGCAAGTGTCCTAACCCAAGCTTCCTCTTTTGATTCATCACTTGGGCTTGTTAAAAACAACATTATAGTGATCAATCACAACATCATTCAATCGATAACAAGTCATACAATTAACACCAACACTAGATTTAGCCATTAAAGCATAATAACAATAGATCTAACAATAAAAACACAATATCCATAAAATTAATCATCCATTAAGGAAAATCAATCCAAGGTTTGCATATCTAAACCCTAATACAAAATCTAAGCTAGCATATTTACAAAACTAAGATAAAGCAATAAAAATAAAACCTAAACCTAATTCTAACAAAGAAAAATGAAATAAAGAGGAAGAATAAAGCTTCTCTTAATGGGTGATGAAAGCCCTATTTAATAGTCTTCTCTCTCCTCCTCCAATTGCTTTGAATATTCTTGGAAAAATGGGTAAAGAGTGATTCCATTCTTTAATGTGCAAGTTCCAAGGATGCCAAAATTAGGGAGGATGAGGTCTATTTATAGTCCTCCTTGTCCCCCACAAACCCTAGCATCATCCTTCTACAAAATGCCCTTGATTTTACCTTTGGTCCCCACTTAATTTGTTGTCTTGCGTCATTTTTCTCTCTCTATAATGCCCTTCACGATCGTGACTCCAAGGTGTGATAGAGTCACGACCTTGAAGCTTTCTCCAAAGTCATGGTTCATGACCGTGAAGGGATCACGATCATCATCATGACCATGATTTGCTTTTGGAAATTGGAACGGATGCATTTGTTCTTTACGGTCTTAGCTCCAAATGTATCACGTTCATGAGCCATGACCGTGCCACCATCACGGTCAAGCTCATGACCGTGATAAGCTACTGTTTTGCTGTAGGGTATGGCTTGGTGGTCACGGTCTTCCCATCATGGCCGTGTGCATCATGACCATGAATCACTTTGGCTCATAGTCATCATCATCACTGTGAGCCTCATCTGTTTCTTCCACTTGTGCATGACTTTGGGGATCCCGGATCGAGCACCTTTTGGCCACATTTTGCTCCTTGTTCATTCCAACTTCCTTTGCACTCTTGAATCATTCAACCTTCATGCCATTTCTCACATTTTCAATCCAAAGTAATACAAATCCATTAAAACCTACAAAACACGAGAAACTTTATAAATTTAACAATAAACATTCAATTGAAGGATGAATATGTTAGAAACCTTTGCTTAATATATATGCATTTATAGCATAAATCAAACTCCCCCACACTTAATTGTTTGCTTATCCCTAAGCAAACCAATTCCAATTTCGGGGTTAGAATATAATTTAAATAAAAAAGGCAAGAGGGTTCTTATACTATATAAGTATGCAAGTAAAATGATCAAGAAAGGCGTGCAATGCTATTCATCATTCACAAAAACCAAACTTTGGCATTAAGAAGTTGTAATTTCAAGATTTAATCTATGAAGTTCCCTAATCCATTGGCATCTATTAGGCTTCTCTCCCCTATTGCTAAGTCAAAACACAATTTCCTTTGTTTTGGAGGAACTTGGCCTCATTTATTCATCATTCAATTATAAGCGCTTTCTTTCACGATTCCTTACATTACTTTATCCAATTGATTACTTCCCTATTATTTTTGGGTGCTACAAACACAGTCAGCGAATTAAGGGTCCCTGTGTAAAAACACTTGTTAATGAATCCTCAGGTGTACTAACCTTTTCCACCATGAGGTTGGGACCTCATGCGCTTGTCCTTGTTTAGGCTCACCCTCAAAGAGAACGTTTTTACCATTTCACACATTTAACATTAAGCACTATTCCTTCAATTAGAAACCAAGTCTACTACCAAAATTTTCAAAAATGTAAGCACATTTAATCAAAAACAACTCAGCAACAAGCTCGAAAGCCTCTTTTATGCCCTCACATATAGACTAAAGTATAAACTCTCAATCTTACAACCTAAAAATTCCAATTTGAGGTTTAAGCAACTAATAAATAACATCCATTCCTTAATTAACCATGTTAAAAACATACTAACACACTACAAAATTCCTCCAATCAATTAAATCCAAATTCTATTCTTTTTGAATTTGATGTATTCTAAAAAAAATAAAACACGATTTCAAACAAAAATTTAAGAATTTTTGACAAAAAATAGCAAAATAAAGCACGTTTGGGGTTGTAAAGAGGATCATTTTTGGATGAAAAATAATAAACTTGTTGACCCTCAACAAACTCACCCCTCAAAATGCAATCACTCTCTTTCCATTTTTGTTTCTTATTTCCGCTCTCAACTATGTCTTATCCACCCTTTCTTTTGCACTAGTTTCCTTTGCAAGCTCTACTTTCTTTAAACACACTAGTGTTTTTCTTTTAGGTTGTTCCTCACCTTGGGTATCACTCAAAGGGTTCAATCGTGGGGGATTAGATATCATGCAATAAGTTTCTAAAGAGTGGACCATGTTATCGACATTCTTAGGCAAAGATGGATGTACCCTCTTAGAAACATGAAACTCCTCAGTTTCATTCCCTACTTGAAAGACTAGAGTTCCTTTCCTCAAATCAATAGCAACCCCCAGCCACCCTCCCCCCTCCCCCGGGGTTGCCAAGAAAGGTCTACCAAGTATAATAAGGTCATATACATCGTTCATATCTAAAACATAAAAATCAGCGGGAAGGAAAAATTTACCTACTCTTACCAAAACATTCTCCATAACTCCAAGTGGGCGTTGGATTGAATGATCTGCAAATTAGAGTGTCACGGTGGTAGGTGTTAGCTCTCAATCCCGAGCTTTTTGTAAATAGATGATGGCATTAGATTGACTGATGCATACAAATCACACAAAGACTCCATATTTGATAATTTACCAAAGTTGCAAATAATTGTAAAGCACTCCAGATCCTTGAGCTTTAGAGTGTATTTGTTTAATAATACCGCACTACACTCCTTGGTAAGTGCCACCATAGCATACTCCTCCAACGTATTCTTATTGGCCACTATCTCCTTAGAAACTTAACATAGTTTGACATTTGAGAAATGACCTCCAAGAATGGTATGTTCAACTCCAATTTTTTGAACATCTCAAAAACCTTCATAAAATTGCATCTTTGGGTTTATGATTGAATCTTTGGGGAAATGGAATGGGTGGGATATAAGGTTTGGCATGGTTTTGGGTAGGAGGCTTTCTTTTGAATATCTCACCCTTCTTTTCAAAATTCTCCTTCTCATGTTCAAACATCACTTCTTTCTCCTTTTCCACCTTAGGTTTCTACCCCACACTTAGCTCCTTAAGTGCCTTTACACTCCTTAGAGAGATAGCTATTGCGGTCTCATTTTGATGCATTTGGGATGTGCTAGGTTGCTTCCCTTTGTCTCTATCCGATATAGCCTTAGCCAATTGCCCTACTTGTCTCTCAACACTTTGGATAGATGCTTGTTGATTTTGAATGATTTGATCAACCTTAGCATCCCTTGTTTTCATTTTGGACATAAATTCCATGAACATATCCTCCAATGGTGGCTTCTTATCTTAGCTAGCTTGTGGGGGGTGGTGGTTGGGTTTGTTGTTGTTGAAAGGGTAGTGGTGGCCTAAGTTGATATCCTAGAGGTCCAATGGGTGTAGGTTGGTTTGACGTGGTTGGGTCTTTTCATGAAAAATTTGGGTGGTTTCTCCATCTCGGGTTATAAATGTTTGAATATGGGTCATTCCTAGGTTGAGTATTTGGGAATTCCCCTACAAAGTTCACATCCTCACATCCAACACCCACTTCTTGGGCTACTTCACAATTAGCATCATTATGCCCCAACACATCATAAAAACAACATTGTTCACCAATATTGGCTCTTATATTAATGGACATATTCAACTTTCTAGACAATTCATCAATTTGAAAAGCCAAATTGGGAGAAGTGGATGTGTTTACCTCATGAATGCCTGCTCTTGTTCCCGTAACCTCTTTTTGTTAGGAATTGCTTGTCAACATCTCATATATATCATAAATCTCTTCGGTCGTCTTCTCTCCAAAATAGCCACTCGCCGCCATATCCACAAGAATTTGACCATGCATTGTAAGCCCATCATAAAATAATTGAGTCAATAATGCCAAAGAGAATTGATGATGAGGGCATTGACTCAAAAGTAGCTTGAAGTGCTCCTATGCCTCATGTAATGATTCTCCCTCCAATTGTGAGAACGAGCAAATATTGCTTCTCAATTCCACCGTCTTTTGAGGAGAGTGGTATTTCATCATAAACTTGTCATAAATCTCCTCCCAAGTGCAAGTGACCCTTCTGCCAATTGATCAACCAATTTTCAGCCGATCCTTCAAAGCATATGGAAAACACTGCATCCTCAACTCATCTTCAGTCAATCCATAAAGAGTGAAAGTTTGGATGGTGGTTTAGAACTCTCTCAAGAATGTAAGAGGATCCTCCGATGGCAACCCATTATATGATGGCAACATAGTTAAATGGATGGTCTTGAATTCATAATTTCACGCTGCTGGACTCAATCTTATGCAAGAAGGTGATGCTCCAATTATCGGCTTTTTTATCTCCTTCATATTCATGCAACTCGGTAATTGGTTCCCTTCAACACTTCTTTGATCTTGCTCAATTCTAGCATCCTTAACCCCATCTCGAGGTCTAGCCATCCTTTCCATTCTAACTCTCCTTTGATTAGCTCCATTTGCCCTAAAAAATCTTTCAATCTCCGAAATCAACAGAACAACCTCTTGATTTTCCAAACTCCTAGTGCGTCTCAAAAGCATAAATTCCTACAAGTGCAAAAGAAATAAGCAAATCAGTAAACAAAAATAAAAACAACCATAATAAGAATGTCGTTTCCCAGCAATGGCGCCAAACACTTGATGATGCCTTGCAAGTGCATAAGGATTGTCGTAGTTTTACCTTGAAAGTATCACTAGGATTATCGAATCCAAGGGAATGTGTCTAATTGTAGTTTTACCTTGAGAGTATCCCTAGGGTTATCAAATCCAAGGGAACGTATCTAATTGTGGTCGAGAAATAAAGTAAAAACAAATAAAAACATCAAGTGATTTGTTTTCGGGGTTTTGTAATTGAAAGCAAGTAAGAAATTAAACACACAAAACTCAATAATAAAAAAAATGTTAGGGTTTTCAAGATAAAACCAAGGATCTAATTGCCTAATGAATGAAAATGGGTTTTAACAAATAGGTGTGAGAGTGTTCTCTCTACAAGACTAACCCAAGACCCCTCTCAATGTCACTCAAGTCGTGTCTACACCTCTTAGGAGGTAGTCAAGTTAGGCCAATTAGGCTCTTTGACGAATTTCATCGAACACCTTGCAAACATAGGTATATTTCTATTCTAAAACATTACAAGTTGTATGCAAGTGACTTAACCCAAGCTTCTTCTTTCGATTTATCACTTGGGCTTGTTAAAAACAACATTGTGGTGATCAATCACAACATTATTCAATCAATAACAAGACATACAATTAACACCATCAATAGATTTAATAATTAAAGCATAATAACAATAGATCCAACAATAAAAACACAATACCCATAAAATTAATCATCCATTAAGGAAAAATCAATCCAAGGTATACATATCTAAATCCTAACACAAAATATAAGCTAGCATATTTACAGAACTCAGAATAAAGAAATAAAAATAAAACCTAAACATAATTCTATCAAAGAAAAAGGAAATAAAGAGAAAGAATAAAGCTTCTCTTAATGGGTGATGAAAGCCTCTTCAATCCTCTTCTCTCTCCTACTCTAATTACTTTGAATCTTTTTTGGAAAAATGGGTAGAGAATGATTCCCTTCTTTAATGTGAAAGTTCTAAGGATTCCCAAAATGAAGTGTGAGAGGCCTATTTATAGCCCTTGAGGTCCCTCACAAACCCTAGCAAAGTCCTCCCAAAAATGCCCTTGAGGTGTGCTTTGGTCCCCACAAGTTATGCCTTTTTTGTCACATTCTTTTTCCTCATTTGTAGCGTGTCACGATCATGACGCATCTCTGACCAAAAAGGGTGCCTTGTGACACTTTTCTGGAAGTGTGCACTTGGTTTGTTCACATGTCACGGACGTGAGGGTGCATCATGGTCATGACTCTCCTCTGTTCCTTATTTTCTTTGTTTTCTGCATCCTTTCATGTGGTGGTTTAAAGCCTTTCCATTTTGTATCTCTTTTGCACTCATTTTCTCCTAATTAAATCATCCCACAATTGTCACAAATATCATATCAATTTCACCAAAAAATATTGATTTAAAGGATGAAAATAAATCTATCTTTACTTGATTTATTATGCAATTTTACTGTACATCAATCTACATATATTATGAAGGGATCTATGCAAGTTAGAGTTCTTCTACGTGCGTAGCTGTTGTACATCGCGTGTTAAGGTGCCCAAAAATGCTGAAAAGTGAGTGAAACGTTGCGTTTCAACGAGGTGGATTTATAAATACCTGCTTACTCAACCTTCATCTGTCACTCATCATTTTGACTCTCTCTCACTCTCAGATCAATTCTCCCACTTCATCCTTGCTTCCCCAACATCTCTGATCATCTTTAGAGGTAAGATTTTTGTTCCAATCTCTTTTTTTTTACTCATTTCATGATTTTAATTTTAGAATCACATTTTCATCCGATTTTACCTAGGGTTTCGAATTTGAGTGATTCTGTCAAAAGGGGAGTTGAAAGATGTTAAATCATGATAAATTGAAGTTAGAAACACCTAGATTTAGCTTGATTAGTGGAGATCTGAGTTGTTCCTTGGTTGGTGATGGTTTTCCAAATTTGGGATGGTTTTGCTGATTTCTGTTGGAATGATTGTTAGAGATTGTTTAAGGTTAGAGGAACCTAGATTAAGCTTGAAATGGACAGATTTAAGGTTGTTTTGAATAGGCCAGGGTTTGGTTTAGGTTTGAGCCAATTATGATGATTTTGACTTATTTTTTAGAAACCAATTATAGATTTGAGTTTTTGAGGTTGATTATGATCAATGTGGGTGTTTGGATTCGATTTCTATCAGTTGAATTGAGAAAAGGACTTTTTGGGTAATTTTCCAAAAGAACTAAACTTGATATTTTACAAATTTGGGGTCTAAATACGATTTTGGAATATTTTGAGGTTTGATTTGATAATAGAAATACTTTGGGAACTGATAGGTAGATTTTGAGAAGTTTTGGGACTGAAGTGTAATTTTTTGAAAGTCGGGAACCAAATTGTAATTTTACATCGAGGTCTGAATTTCGATGAGTGTTAAACTTTCGATTAAGATAGGATTTCTGACGCTGATGGCATTTGAGTCTGCATTTGCATTTCATGCATATTCTACATTGCCATAGTCACCATGTTAATTCTTCATGAATATATTTTGTTTCAGCTCAGTCCGATTTTCGAGGAGACCAGCCATTCGACGATGGATCGTGAGCTGGATTACTCGCTCGACATTCAGGTGAGTACGATGTTGACTTCAGACACATAGGTTGTGTCTTTTTTAACTTAGTTTTTGACGTTCTACGACTATGGCATGTAATCCAGAATAATCAATGGATTGGAAATCCTAAAAATTTGACTTATGTGAGGACTTGTTTGATTTAAGTTTGTTTCTGAGATTTTGGGAATTTTGATGAACACTGAAATACATTTTTGGAAAGTTATTAGTATTTTGGAATATCAATAATACTTTGTTTTTGGTGATTTGATGTCTCTATAAAAAGGTGATCGGTTTCTGAAAAATAAAATAAATTCATTATATTCTATTTCTTTGGTAGTTTTTTAAGTAAATTCTAAAAATTTTTTTTGGTAAATGTTTTTCTGCTTTGTGTGTTGCTTACTTGCAAATTTTTTTTCTCTATTTTTGAGGTATGTTGGTTTGTTTTGAAATACAACTTTGGTAATGCCTTAAGGGCAATACTATTTCGACTTTGTTTTTAGATCCATCATGGGATACAGCCTGGAGGGCTACCTTTGCACCTTAGTGGCCATGTATACATATATCTATCTTTGTGCCTTAGTGGCTATACTCGCCACAGTGACTATGTTCGCTTTAGTGGCTACACTCGCATGTGCGGCGTTACTTGCCTTGATGACTATACATTGTGTCTATATGGCAACTTTTTGTTTCTAGAATCTCTAATAAGCTAATAAGTTTTCTTTGAATTTTGTAATGGAATTTCTAAGAAACTATAAAGGTTTTGACCTCTATTTTGGAAATTTTTGATAAAACTTAAAGGGTTTTTGGACTTTTGTTTTGGAACCTCTGAAAAACTAAAAGATTTTTTTGAAGGATTTCATTTTGTTTTTGAAGTATATTAGTTTGATAAAGTTTGAAAATGTTTATGAAAGATTGCTTAGTTCTTGGATATATACGTGCATGTTGTATGCTTTGTCTGCGAATGTTTTCGAAATGGTTTTTGAAACACTACTATGTGCATAACGTGTATATATGTGTATTTGACTATACCTGCAAGTGGTATTTTTGAACTGTTTTCAAAATAGTTTGTGTGAGATCCCACAGGTGTTCTGGAGTGTCATCCCTCATTGACTTTTCTCACCTTATTTACTTTAACATTTTTTAGGTTGATTTCGCTTCTGTGCTTGGTGAGGATCTATATTAGCAGCGACTGCTCTTTTGATTAGGCTACAATTTGTATGTGTTAGATGCTCCACATTGGGTTCTTGTGCGTTATGTTTTTGTTTTTGATAATTCAATGAAATTCAAATGATTTTATTCATATATATATTTCTATATTTGATATTATAGATGTTTTAATTTACTAAGAGAGGCTTGTGTTTTATTTAATATTGTTTATTTATTAATTTGAATGTGAATTTGAGTAGAAGTTCTGTACTCTGAGTCTTGTGTGGGATGGATCAGGCTCCTATAGACGGTTCGTCTAGTACACCGGTCATGGTCCAGAAACTGGTTGTGACAAAGGTGGTATCAGAGTGTTAGGTTTTGTACTATCTGGGTCGGTTGTGGAGCATAGGTATTTTTGATTCGAGTCAGTTTGATTTGCCTCTGTATGCCCTTCTGACATTATTACGGTACTCTGAATTTTATTTCGGTACTATGGCAATAGTTTGTAATCTAACATCTGCACGTATGCTTCATTTGTTTGTTCTGTTCAGAAATGCATCGACATAAGATATTTAGAGAGGTCACTAGGCATCCGTCTACCGAAGCTGCCAGTCAATCAATTGCGGATCAACACGGTTCTTGTAGTATGCCTGAGGTCACAGTTTCAGCAACTCAGCCTCAACTACCACCTGTGGTTCAAGTAGACATGTATGAGCATCTTGCTCACATCCTTGAACATTTTGAGTGATTCCTTCTTGTTCAGACAACCAGAGATCAGCCAGTAGCAGCTGCTTCGATATTTGCACTGGTTGTACCAAAGATCGATACTAGTACCATCTTATAAGTTTTCAAAAGCTTGGGCCATCGAGATTTAAGGGGAAGATGGGAGAGAACCCACATAATTTTATCATGGCATTAGAGTGTTGTTTTAGTGC
>CAODLS011473652.1:0-10446 GCA_948243855.1 Flueggea neowawraea | reverse complement strand
AGGAATCTTCTGAGGTCAAGAGGAATCAAGTTTCATCAGATTTGAGTGAGAAATGAGGGAGAAAATGAGAAAAAACTGAAGAGGAGAAAAACAGGGGAGGGTGAGGTACTGTAGCGGTCTGGGTTTTAAAAGAAGAAGCAGCAGCCAAACCGAACCAGCTAACCAACCCAACAGTCAAAACCGAACTAATTCAAAATCAAACTTAACCAAACTAATCCATAAAAAGAACTCAATCAACCCACTAATGAATTTTGCATCTATCTTCAAAACCCAAACCATTTCACAAAATAAACCAAGCCAATTTAGTATGAATCAACCCAACCAGTTAAACCAGTGGACCAAACCGGTAAACCAAACCAGTAACTAACCCAACCGAAAATCACCCCTCTTTTCTTTTTTTTTTTTCCAGATTTTCTTTTTCAATTTCCAACAATTTTTCAATTAATAAATCACTTTCAAATCACCAAAAATAAAAATTCAAATTTTTACCCAAATTTATTTATAATAATTATTCCCAAAAATAATTATCCAACAATAATTACTCAAAATAATTACTCTAAATATAATTATCCAAAATTATTCAAAATAATTACTCCAAATATAATTATCCAAAAATAATTATAAAAATTATTCGGGGTATTACACTTGAGGGAAGAACATCCTTTAATCCCCTCTTTCCTTCATTATTTCTTCTCTTTTGTTCATTTAGGGTTTTGAACAAATTTGGGGATTTGGTTTGAATTTTGATTTTCTGTTTCAATGGGAGTTAAGTGTGGTCGGTTTATGGTTATTGGAGGTTGAAATGGGAGGATTTCAAGCTCAGTTTTGAGAGTGTTTTTGGTGTTGAACGAAATGGGTTGTTCTAGGGTTAAGGTTTCATTTTTTGATGAATTTCTTGTTAAATTTGGAGTTGTTTCTAATATATTATGCTAGATAGGAGTTAGAAATGTTTGGGTTTGAGTTGGGCATTGTGGATTGATGGTTTATTTCTATGAAGTCAAATAATTCGAATTTCTTGAGTTGATTTTGAGTTTCTTTGTTGAAATTGATGTTAGAATCGTGCTTAGGAGATCAATTATAGTCAATGTGGATTATTAGGTTTGATTTCTATCGGTTGAATCAAAATTAAGGACTAATTTGGTAATTTTCCATTTGAGGACTATATATGATATTTGACATTAGGGACTAAAGTTGGATTTTGAATTATTTAGAAGGCTAGTTAATCTATATGAGGATTCTGAGAACTAGTGTATGATTTTTGGAGAATTAAGGATTGCATTATGAAATTGGAATATTTTGAGAACCAAATCGTAATTTACCAAGTCTCGGCGACTAAATGGTAATTTTACAAAAGTTGAGGGACTTAACTGTAATTTTGTGTAGATTACAATTTTGGAGGTTTCAGAATTAGATCTTCGACCGAATTAGGATTTTTGTTGTAGATTGAGTGTATGCATTTGCATTGCATGTCATGCATTCGGTACCGCTACAGTACCAACATTTCGTTTCTGATGTCTGTTATATTTGTATCTGTTTCAGCTTTCTGTTCTTGCCAGTACGACCAGCCACTAGTGGTGCTTGATTGGATCCCTTGCTTCGGATTCCAGGTGAGTGAAAATGCAGCTTCAGACACACAAGTTGTGTCTCATCAATTATATGTTTTTGTTTGTGTTTGGATTATTTCTAAAACTGAAATAATTAATGGTTGGCTAATTAATAATCTGGATTTCGTAATTATTATTTTATGAAAAAATCTTTGTTTCTGAAAAGATTGATTTAATATATTTATATATAGTTTATAAATATTTTATGTTAAATGTCTTGTGTGTACGTCTAATATATATATATATATATATATATATAGAGAGAGAGAACAAAAAATGATTAAGGTTGAAGAACAAATAGAGAAAAAAGATAGATTAATTCATGAGGGTGTTGTGTTTTGTGTTGTGTTGGAGAGAAGTCCCTGTTGATGCGTTGTCTTCATCCTTTTATACTACTTCTACTGGATTGGCAGCCAAGAAATTTTATTATGATTCCACTGATTCCTTTTTTAAAATTGTTCTCTTCCTTTTAGTAATATTTGACTTTCCTTTTCTTCTAAATTTGCAAATGTCTTCCAAAGAAATATTCTAGACGTAGTTTCTTTTTCTGTTTCCAATTTGCAGTAATCCCACTTGGTCCCCAAGGCAACATTTATGTTTTGGCCACCTCATTTCCTTTACTATTTTGTTGATTTTTCTTTGGTCCCTAAGGCACTTATTACAGATCTGCCACCTCTCAGGGATTATTTCCTTTTACTGCGTATTGTTTCCATCTTGTTCTCCAAACAATTCCTTTACTGCAAGTCTGCAACCTCTAATTGATTTTAACACCTCCATAATTTGCTCCAATGTTTCCTTCTTGCATGATTTTATTCCTTTTGCAATAATTACAAAATTATGACAGAAACACAAATATTACCTCATACAATACAAATCTCAAATCAATATGTAAACAAATTATTGTTTTATTTTTTCCGACAACATATATTATTCTCAGTAATATAAAAATACACAAATTCATCTAAGGGATGCCATAATTATGGGGTGATATATCTAGTGGGGTGATATATCTAGTAGGTATGCCTAAATGAGACCACCATTAACCTGACCATTAATCCACTCACTAGCGTCAGTAGCCAAGAACCCAACAACAGCAGCCACATCTCTGCACTCTCCAAGCCGTTCAAGTGGACACTCCTCAACAAATGCTTTCATTTGCTCCTCGGTTAACCCAGCAGAAACGAGCATATCAGTTACAATGGGTCCTGGTGCCACACAATTTACAGTAATGGCTGTGCCTTTGAGCTCTTTTGCTAGTATTTTCGCCATGGTATCTACTGCAGCCTTTGTTGCTATGTATGTTGCATAATTTGGTAATTACAGTGACACTCCTACGGTTGACAACAGTATGATTCTGCCTCCACCACCTCTCTTTAGCCTCTTTGCAGCATAGGAATGCGCCTCTACAGTTGATACTTTGGACATAACAAATGAATTGATCAAGTTATTTTATATTCAAGACCAAAATTGTAAACTCTTACCAATAGATTAGCAGCTCATTGGTACTGAATCAACTTCAGCGCTAAGAAATCAACTCTCAGTAAAAGCAAAAAAAAAATTATAACTATTAAAAATAGTTCTATTTTTGTATTATTTTGAATCGTAATGTAACATTCGCTGCTAATCATAACCTACTAACATCAATCGTTAGTTATTAGTTAAAATATGAACGCAAGCCATCATTTTTTTTTGAGTAAATATTTTAGACTGGTAGTTATTTTAGACTTTTTACAGATAGTTATTTTCGACTTTTTACAGATAGGAGTCATTAAATTGTTAACAAAATATCATTAAATCTTGCCAGTTTTCTACCGTTAAACAATTGTTTTTTATTTACTTTTAGCATATGAGATAAAATTCTGATTTTGCATTCTAGTTCAGTCAGGAGTAAAAATTAATAAACTGTTATGAAGTACAGATGACAAACAGTCACAATTATACTAAAAACATGAATTTAGTAACTAAAGAGTTTGTAGCATATTAATACTGGAGTCAGTTGAAGTTTCAAGAATTCGATTTTCGATGGGAGTAAATAAATTAATTATATAAAAAAAGTATGAATTCGGTAGGCTATCACTTCTTATCAAAAGTGAAAAAGAAAAAGGATAACAGAATCACAACTTAAAAGAAAAACCTGAAAGTGCGATCAAAATCATCCACATCAGTATCGGCAATACAACAGGGTCCACGGGGATTAGTAACTGCAACACTGTTAACAAGAACATGAACCTGAGAACCGAACACTATCTCAGCCTCATCGAACAACAACTTAACATGTGCTCCACAACATCAGCTTGAACTACTGTGGCTCGTGGGTTATTGTCAGAAACATTCCAAGATGAATTAATTTCATTAGCCACTACATCGGCCTTTTCCTTGTTGGAAACATAATTGATGACAAGTTTAGCACCGAGTGACGCCAAGTGAATGGCTACGGCTTTGCCGATGCTTCGAGATGACCTGGTGACTACGGCTACTCTGTCTTGCAGAGGAAGTGATGAAGTTGCTGGGTTGGGATTATCGGTGGTGGTGGACATTGCGCTCGATGAAATAATCAAAATCAGCTGGGACTATTAACTATGTGTGGACACCTATCCGGGTATCAAATTAGCTGGATTGTTTGAAAATTCGTAGATCCGTTTTTTGTTTGCAATAGATTTAAGGGTAGAATTTTTGTACATTTTAACCAATCAACAGACTCCAAATTGGGCAGTTAGGAATTAAAAGAAAAATGTTAATCTGATCTGTCCAAAATAAGATTTGCGATGCTTATCCATCGCTACAAGTCCAATCATAAATGTCTTTATCCTGCGGTTCGGAAACCGCTGCAAAAGACTTTTGCATCGGAGGATCCGCTGCATTTGATCCCATTACATTAGGATAATGCAATGGTTTCTCCTCGAGGGTTTTACAGTAGAAACAAAATCATTGCATGAGAGTATCAAATGCAGTGTTCTTATGTGTTGGTTCTCCCACTAAGAAATTGGTCTATTAGTTTAAATGCAGGGATCCTTCTCTTTAATTATTTTAAATGGTTGTACCAAATGTTAAACACAATAGTTTTGAAACTTGAATGCAAGGGTTTTATATATCAAATTCAATTGTTTTGTATACCATATGCAATGGTTTTAGCTGTCAAATACACCAATTTCATTTGTACTGTTTACATGTTTTCTACGTGTCACTTTCCTATTTGCATGCAACAGAAAACACAAATTCACTTATAAAACACAAATTTGTGTCACTTTTCTGTTCGATTAGCATAAATAGTTGGTGTATGGGATTCTTTTACATATAATTCTCAAACAAATTTCCGTGAAAGAACTGTTATTTCAACTTTTTGGTTAAGCTATTGATATTTATCTATACTATATTAAAAAACACGAATATTGAAAAAATTGAAAATATACAGTCAAAAATGCCCTCAACTAAAAATTCTAAATTACTTTTTTTATCCTTATTTAATTTAAAGACAATTACTTAAATAATAAAATTAATAATTCAAGAAAAAAGAAAAAACAGTGGACATCAAAAGAAATTAAATAGATAATACTCCTGTTACAACTCAACATCTAAAAACAAAAATATCATTCTTATAATAAAACCCACATTAAAAGAAATAAATGCAATCCACGTTTAGTTTTTTCTCAAATATTTTTCTAACTCTTTCGACTTCCAATGATCTTGACGTACATATTTTGGCCGGCAACCTTTGCACAATTTTTCGTGCATCTCCTTGACAACTTTTGTGCCTTTGTTTATATCTGTTCTAAAGTACCAAGATTGCCAACAACATCGTTTCTTACTTTTGCTATTTGCCATGTTGCAGGGTTCTTATAGTATTTAGTGTTGGCCTATTCATGTTATGGGACATTTGGGAAAACAGATCAGTATTTTCAATAGGAGGAAGTTTGTTGCAATCACAAAATCATGACACAAAGAAAGCAGCTTAACCGCTGTATCAGCAAATAATGGCACCCAAAGCACTCCCTGGTCCAAACTCAATCTCGAATATAAAGTGGACAAGGTTTCTGTTGCATAATTGAAATGGCTTCACGCAGATGGAAAGGCAGGTCGACTCTATGTCATGGGTGACTCTGCTTCCACAAACTTAGCTATTGAAAAATATCTTCTACAATTCCAAAAAATAACTTCGTTCTTTAAATTTATACTATATATAAATGTACAAGTATGAAAAAAATAAAGAACATGTTTTTCAAAAATCCTACTATTTTAAAACTTCTATTAGATCACATGAATTATCATTTCCAAGGCTAAAACTTAGCTATGAATGGTAATATCTATTAAGTGGTACGAAAGATATTAGCTGAAGTCTTTAGTCTCATTATTGGAAAAAAAGAAAAATTCTTATTCTCTTCGGATAGGATTCAAACTTCTATTTAATTATGATTAAGATTAGATTAAAAATACTAATATATTAAAAATTATAATTCAAATTGAATACACATTTTTTAAAAAAGTTTTTTAGTAAATATCAAAAACATATAACTTGTACAAATAAAATTGAGCTAAACTACTCAATTTGAAATTTAAAAAAAAAAATCATTCCTGAAGGACACAAAATTGAACTTAACTATATATAAAGAGTTTATATAGCTTAAAATAAAATTAAATAATGTGATTGCAAATAATTAAATTAATATGAGTTAGCAAAACAAATTATATTGCAAAATATTTTCGAGCAAATTAAGTATTCTATAATACTATATATATTAAAGAACACATGTAGAAAACCAAAATAGAAAAACTCAAGACTCTTACTCGAGCAGTATGAATTTCTTACTCGAGCAAAACATGTTCAAACTTCCTTATAGACAGAGCTAAGTCAAGGAAAGGAAACTCAAGACTCTTACTTGAATAATAAGTTTCCTACCTCAAGTAACAAAAAGATAAAAGTGCACCTACAAGTTTTGACTTTTTTAGGCATATTTGTGTCAGTGGTCAAATGCGATGTTTTAATCGAAAGGATATTCTCATTCGAGTGTTGGAGTTATACAAGAAATTAAATCACATTAATGTTTCTTTAAGTTTGTTGACTCAAATAAGAAAGCATCCTTTTAAGAGATTTATAAGTGCATTTTACTCGAGTAAGAAAGATTGTCTCAAGCTATATGAACTCCTTACTCAAGCAATACATCTTCTAAGGAATACCTCAATAAACCAAGATACTTTCTAGCTCAAGTAATAGAAAAGACAAAAGTACACATATGATATCTGAATATTCTAGATATATTTGTCTCAACGCTCAAATCATATGCTTCACTAAAGTAAGGGACATTTTCACTTAAGTAAATCTGGAGATATAGGAGAAAAATAATTAAAGTTTCTCTAAGTACTAATGATTGAAAAAAAAAAAAAGACAAATATGATCTCATTTGAGCAATAAGGTTAGAGTAACCACATGAAGTGACTTGAGCAATACATTTGTTTTTTGAACAAGAAAGCATCATTTTGTGAGAGATAAATGTTCAAGTCCTTGCTACCCGCTTAACAACATCTAACTCGAGTAAGAATTGGGACAATCATGAGAGATTATTTTACAAGAGTGTTTTACACAAGCAAAAAGCTCTTTACTCGAGTAATAAATAACGTAAATACAATAAAAAATATGACTTTGCATCTTACTCAAGATAGAAAAGTATGAGTTTAGCAAGATCAATTGCTCGAGCAAAACATTTTTGAAGGGACTCCTTATATAGGAGTTGTTTCAAAGAAGCAAAACTTCAACATCTTACTAGAGTAAAAAAATATATATTATAACTCGAGTAATAAAAATATAAAAGGACATATACAATGCTTAAATCCTTGAGATGTATGTCTCAATGGTCAAACCCAATGCTTTACTTGAGGCGCGAAATATTTTTACCTAGATAACACTAGAGATAAATGAGAAAACACTTGAGCATGGAAGATCAAGTTGCACTAAATAAAAATTAAGATCTTACTCGAGCAGCAAAGACTTAATTGAGCAAGACTTTAATGAAATTCTTCTTTTAAAATTTTTTAAATATATTCTAAAAGAAACAAAAATGAAAAAAAATAAAAGACCACGTAAAAAACTAAGAACATGAAAAGAGTCATTATAAATGTCATGACCCATAGTGAGTCAGTGACCGGCGTACGAGGGGAACCGTCTGTGGAAGCCAGATCCATCTCGTACAAGCCTCAGAGATCATAACAAATACCCAATCATTCAGGTTATAAAAAATTTGTTAAAACATTGAATAATTGAAAACATAGCAAATCAAATATATATAAATAAGTATATATCAAAAGCAATAACGCGGAACACAGCGAAAGTCTCAAAACAAAAGCCAAAGTGGAAACCCAGTAACCCAACTACATCTCGACGTAGAGCTCTACAAAACAAAAGACGAGCCCGGACAAAAAGGCATCATTAACCAAAAGATGGCTCACTGGTGTCTGTATGCTGACAGTTGCCAAGCCAAAAATATGTGAACCTGCTCAATAGGAATCACGTAAATAGAGAAACAAAGGGAATCAAGGTCCAGTGAGGAATAACACTCCATATCACCTCATACATGCCTCACAAGGATTGTTTTGAAAACAGTTCAAAACTACACATGCAGATATAGTTTAACATACATGTATACACACGCTATACATATGTAATAGTTTTTTAGAAATCCTTTCGAAAAGGTTCACATAAAAAACAATCATAAACACAGAGGCGTATAAGACGATTTTCGTTTTCAGAGTCAAAATACATATACAAATATGTGGGACCAAAGTAGAAGGCGTGTGTGTGGCACTAATAAAAAAGTATGTAGGCTCCGCCACAATCCATATCAAATCATATGCCGGATCAGGGCATATGGCTATTAGCAACCCTGATAGCTGGGTTTATCAAATCATGTGTCGGATCAGGATACGTGGCTACCGACATCCCTGGTAGCTGGGATTTCTTAATGCATAGGTGTACCAAATGTCACGTTTTACCCCGTAACAGTAGGTGTCCCATATCATAATACAAAAGCATAGTAATATATAGTATCAAAACAGAGTATGCATAGAAGCATCAAAATCAGAGGAGAGATATATAGTACATATATATTAATTTCAAAACAGAGTCCTGATTAACACATATAATCAGTTTATCATTAGTCAATCCTTAGATTAGTTCATTTTCAGAATATGTGTTATACACAACAGAAAACCTATAAAGTTTTGAGACACAGTCAATGTGTCTAAAGTTGTTATTCACTCACTGGAAGTTCAAGTACAAAACACCAGATCAGACCCCACTCACCGGTGGTGTCACGACCCATTCCCGGGACCATGACCGATGTACGAGGTGAACCATCTATGGGAGCCCGGCCCATCTCGCACAAATATCATATTTAAAGAAATATGAAAAACAAATAAAAGTATATTCTTTGTTTATTAAAAACAAAACATATATAATATTAAGTGCTGAAATTATTTCAAATTAAAACATTTGAAATGTCAGAAACATAAACACATCCCACAGGAACCCAGTGTGGAGCATCTAACAAATCATACAAATGGGCCCGGTCAAAAGGGCATTAACCCCAACATCAGAATCCCTCACTGAGCATTAAAAGCCAATGGACATAATTTCCCAGAGTCACCTGCAAGATGATAATAACAGGGACAAAACAAAGAAAGAAAAAGGGTCAAACCCAGTGAGTGAGGGACAACACTCCAGATCGCCTCATACGTGCCTCACAAAGACTAATACATGCGGTATACGACAGGTATACATATGTATACACTATATACGTAGTACGGTTTCCACGAAAACATTTCGAAATCGTTTGCAACCAAAGCAAACAGCATGCACGAAATCCTTCTGAAACTAAACCAGAATCTTTAAAGAATCTTTCCCAACCTTATTAAAGATGACATGCTTTCTAAAATCAAAGCAAAATCGTTCAAAAACCCTTTTATCTTATCGGAGCTTTCGAAACAAAACCCTTTTTAGGTTGTACTAAGTATTTCAAAAATTCAAAACCCCTTTACCGAAAACTCTTATCAGAGTTCAAAACTTCGCCACATAGGCATTATTTTCTAGAATATTTTCAAAATAACTAAAACTCAATTGTTTTAAAACCCAAGTAAGATTCTTTTGAAAACCTTTTGCTTTAACAAAGGTTTCAAACAAAACATCTTAAAATAAACCAAAACTTCTGAAATCATTTTCAAAGTTATTACCAATTGTTTCAGAAACAAAACTCAAAACCTTTATAGTTTTTCTCAACATCTCATAATCAAAACTTTGCCTTGTAGGCATCATAATACTAATAGTATTATCTTCAAAATCATATCTTATCGAAACATATTCTATAAATATCAGAGTCAAAAACATATATCACGGGTAAGGGACCATAAACATTGTGTGGTGAGATCCGGATCACTACTCAACCACCTCATCAATGATTGGGGACATGTCAACAATCCATAATCCAATCATGTATTCTCGTCAGAACAACATGGCTATCACCTACCCTAATAGCTGGGTATAATCCAATCATAAACCCTCGTCAGAACAACATGACTATCGCCTGCCCCGATAGCTAGGCCATAACATGCATTGGTATACCAAAGGCTACATACCCTGTAGCATAGGTGTCCCGTCTCCAAAACATTATATAATATCATTAAATCCAAAATTATAATGGTCATGTGATCGAGTATATCAAAACAAATTAGATATATAAGATATAACTTATATATCATATTCCAAATCAATTCCATAATCCAAATTTATATATATATATTTTTTTTTTGGAAATCGAATCTTTATTTTCGAGAAGATATTTGAAAACCCCAACAAATA
>CAODLS011473481.1:0-19508 GCA_948243855.1 Flueggea neowawraea | reverse complement strand
TAACTTGACACATTATGTGCAGGAAAGAGATCAGAGATACAAGGAGTTGGGTTTCAGAGATCGAATCACACTTAGTAGCGGACGCTTCCTTCTGGGCAACAAGTAGGCTTCGATTTTCTAATGCTGAATGTTTCAAGCTTTGTCTAATTATTGTCATGAAATTTTCTTTTATTATTTGTCAAATTCATGGATAACCTGAATTCCGAACATTATTCTCATATAAAGAGCAGCATTCTGCACGGTGCTTAATGATTCTTCACCATCAACAGTGATTTTTTTTTGCTGCTGGAGGCTGTAGCAGCCAAAAAATCGTTTCTGTCCAGACCATACCTACTTGAAAACGAGATTTGCATCTACTTCACTAACTACGCTATTGTTTTAATTAGGTTATTCAGCTATCTAAAAACTTGTTGATCGTCCCAGTTGTTTACCACTTTGATTTTCCCAATTTTCTAGCATCTTTCTTCATAATGTGCTTGTTCTGTGTAAGAACTAAAGCCTTGCCTTGCCTTGCCTTGCCTTGCCAGATTTCTGCTTTGTATTGTGAAAAGATAACACTTGCATTTAAGTGAGGCTGCATGTGTGCATATAGTCTAACACCGCATTGTGAGCGTAGTCTCTTATTCTTCTAGTATGCGTATGTATGCACACGCAAGTTGAGTTTCTCCTTTTTCCTTCGGACTGAACCATTCCACCTGCAGGTATGCTCGGACTTTTGCATTCTTCTACACGATTTTCTTACACATACTGGTTTTCACTTGCCTCTACCGAATGTCTGCTCTAAGTTATCTGAGGTAATTTTTTTCTTGCTGCCTAATTACGCGTATTTTCTTTTTTAGTTTTAACATTTCTGTTCATTAAAACCTTTTTTTCTTCTGTTTTTGCAGCAATGGGGCAGAAAATCTTGGTGATAATACAGGGCGGGAGTTGCCACATCCTGGTAGAATTAATTTGTGATTGTGACATAGGGAACTATTGAAAACTATGAATACAAAGGCCATACCCATGTATATACAACAAATCTAGCATTCGAATTTTTTTGTTAATTCACTCATTTTGCCAAGTTTTGACGGCGCAATATAAAGGGGAGATTAATTACTCAGGAATTCCTAAGATAAAATGTTCTCTCCCATTCTGCCCCTTCAGTTTTTTCCCTCTCTCAAACCCAAAATTTTCCGGTGTAATTCCATCCTAATGAATACTGTTTACCTCTTCCAGTTCTTATAACATTGGAAATTTCTCTCAATCTTCTAATTCCATCATTTAGCCCAAGTAATAACTGATTTATTTTTTGCAGGGTGTAAAATCCCACAACTGTAATAAAAGTCTCCCCATGCAATTATAGTGCATCAACTATATGTGATGTGAGAACAATAATAAACGAAGTCTTTGAACATTCAATTTGGTCCAAGAATTCCACCGTTGAAAAGATTGTCATGGTCATAACACACATGGATTAAATCTTTTGGGTTTATAATATATTTGGATTTAGATTCTGTATTGCCATCCGTAATTCTTATACGTTCTAAGTTTGGAAAAATTAATTAACAAGCTAAAAAAAGAAGTCGATATTAAAATGTTAATAATTATAGTTTATTGACCTCACAACAAGCAAGTCGTTGTAGTATAGTGGTAAGTATTCCCGCCTGTCACGCGGGTGACCCGGGTTCGATCCCCGGCAACGGCGATCTCTTTTATCATTTTTAGTCACGCCTATTATCGCAGAAATTTCATCATCATAGCTCATCTCCTTCTCTCTCCTTTTCTTTTCTTTAACTAAACCCTAGTTTTGTTTTTCTTGTTCTTTTTTGAGAATTTTACCAAAAAAAACATGAAAGCAAGCTCGAGTATGTCATCTCTCACCTCATCAATAGCCGCATTACGCTTCCCACACACCTCCATCACCCATCGTTGCTTCAAACCAACGGTCAAGATTATGTCTTCCAACAATTCTCCAATCCACTGCTCCGCCGCCACTGACTCCAGCGGTTCGGCCGTGCCTACTCCCAAGCACAACCCTCCGCCGTCGCCTTGGCTTATTGTCGGACTTGGCAACCCCGGCAAGAAATACGACGGGACTCGCCATAACGTCCGTGCTATATCTCTTCTTTCGTATTCGTTTGATTGATGTAATTATTAAATGTGTGTTGACTTTGACAGGTAGGGTTCGAGATGGTCGATGATATTACTGATGCTGAGGGCATTCCTTTGAGTTCCGTTTCGTTTAGAGCTCTTTTTGGAAAAGGTGATAATCATGCTTTCTTATATGATTGCTGATCCAATTTTGCTGCAATGTGCTTTGCAAATCGGAATTATTTGGACAATTTGTTATTAGATTAGTCGCAGCCAATTCAATGATTTGTTTCGTCTAGCGAGACGAGTGTCATGTTGGTTGTGTAAAGTGAGTGTATTTGACGAAATGAACTGGTTCTCGCCTCATGAAGTGGCTGCTAGTGATTTTTTTAGAACAAGTGTAAGAATTAACCGTCCTCGAAACTGAAGACAACACTGCCTTTTGTTGCAGTGATCAATAAATAAGTTTGCACGGGTTCAAGCTTTGTTCTACTTGATTGTGCCATTTTTGAGAAATCAGTTAACAATTAGAATATTCTCAGATTTCTTGGTGCAACGAAGATCATTTACGAAAACTTTTCCATTTTTTCCCGGTTTATAATCTTGAAATTTTTGTTTGCAAATCCAGGTCTGCTCGGAAATGTTCCTGTAATGTTTGCCAAACCGCAAACTTTTATGAATTCAAGTGGTGAGTCTGTAAGTAAGCTTGTCTTATGGAATTCTACATGCTTTTACATTTGTTGGTTGTACATGAGTGTATTTATGGTATTTACGAGTTTGTGACTGAATGATTGAGGTTTCCTATGGTTTTCTTAGGTTGGGGCCATTGTCAAATATTACAAGGTTCCACTGAAGCAAGTGCTTGTGGTAAATATTGATCTCTCATTATTTAAAGTAAAAATGACATGTCCTGCAATATTTAGTTTCATTGTTCCGTTTTACAGATTTATGACGACCTAGATTTGCCTTTTGCCAAGTTGCGCATGTTGCCCATAGGTGGGCATGGAGGACACAATGGGTATGTTCCCTCTTCTCATTTTTGTTGTAGTAATTGTTGTATATCCTATCATCCTAATTTTAGTTACGGGAAATAGTTCAAATTTGCATTCCACTTGAAATTGTAGACAACAGCACATCAACACTTTGTTCTTGTTTCATGCCTTTTGAGTCTAGTTGTTTAGAACTACAACTATCTACGCAGTCTGAGTTATATTAATTTCTACTTGAAATTGGGCGAGACATATTGTTGCAGGGCCTTTTTTTACTCTTCAATATTCTTGGTATCCTTTGAATGGGGATAACACTGGCATTTGAATTGGTACCTGGATCAGTCAGTGAGGGACATTTTCTCCAGTTATATGATTATTTGACATAGTGTGTCCATGTTTGTGTTTGTAAGCTTTTGTCCTGATCGATACTAAAGAGTCATAGCTCTTCTTGTGTGTTCTGCTTTGTTGTTTTAAAGCATCCTTCGGCTCTTCTCTTGGCCAACATGCTCTAGTTTTTTCTACTTGTTTTAGAGAGCTGGAATTTAGTTTTAAACATGTGTTTAGTAAACTCTTGAGATGCTAAGCTACATTTCTTCTTACATTGTTTTTTTGGCCATCAAGGGGCATTCATCTTAATGTGTAGTAATTGCACAACATTGTTAAAACTAGTTTTGATTTACTTCAGGATGAGGAGTATTATTGATCACTTCAAAGAAAGTCGTGATTTTCCCCGTCTAAGAATTGGTAAAGCCTAAATGCCCTGAACTCTAAAACTAAATCAAACATGCCTCCTTTCACAATCGCGGGAATTGATTGCATATTTGTGTTTACATTCTAGGTATCGGACGACCTCCTGGAAAAATGGATCCTGTTAATTTTGTTCTCCGTCCCTTCAATAAGCAAGAACGGGAAGAGGTGTGTAAGCTTTTCGATTACTCGTATGCAGGTTTATAGAAATATTTATGAAACTTGGCTGCAAACTCTAATTTGTTTGAATCATTTTCCAGTTGGATTTTACATTTCAACGTGGCATAGAAGCTGTGCGGATTCTTTTACTGCAGGGGTTTGATAAAAGCGCAAACTTTGTTAACAGTGCTAAATCTATGGAGCAACTTATTTAATCAAATAATGAGCAATTGGAGTTGTATGATGTTACATCCAACATTATTTTATTTTTTTGGGATGAAATTGCTTACGAGATATGGAAATGAAGATAGGAATTCGAGGCTTTCTTTGTTGTTGCTCTCTTTAATGGAAGAGCAGCTTAGCAAAATTGGTATTTTAGAAGTTAGTGGTCTATTTTTGTAGAAATCAAATTAATGAAACTCATAATATTCTTTTTTTATTGATGGCTTTTTATAAATTTTTCTTCAGAAATTTGGAATTTTGGGTCAGTCTTATGTCTACAGACTACAGAATAACTTGATCACAAAAGGATCCAAATAGATCGGATTGATTCTAGACTTCAAGATCGAAGCGAAGACGCAGAAGAAACGGGTTGGGAGATAACAGACGGGAAATTTGCAAAATAATGCGAATAAATGACGTGAAACGATGTCGTTATTTGCTATTTTATTCTTGGCCACGTGACATCTAAATATGATGCCAAATGTTGTAACATCGAAAAGCCAGATGTCAAATTTACAACGTTATTGTAAGCTGAATTAGTATTATTATATAGATTATATTATATTTTTTCAAAAATTTTATTAATTCGGTATTCAACACATCAAAATAAATACAAATTAAGCATTATATTATAAATTTATCATATTTAATTTATGGTAGTGGAATGCATATATACTCTCATGCTTTATAGTTGACCTAAACTGTCCCACATTGACTTTGATGCCAAATCTATAATTCAAGATTTTTCTGTTCATCTACCAATTCGAGCCGCCTAATACCTCAAAGAAAATATTATTCACAGTGCAAAACATGACTAAAATAATTTCTAAATAAAAAATGTGAAACCCATTAAAAAAAACAATGTAAAAGACGTAATTTCAACGAAATATATTAATTCTTCAAGAAAAAAATACGCATAATTCCATTGATGGAATTTTAGAAAGAAAATAGACTAACTGATGAAGCCATTCCAACAAAAATTTATACAAAAAAAAAAAAAGAGGCCAAAAGGCCAACATCAATATAGCTTGATTGCTAACAGAAACCCATTCGTTTAGAATTGTCTTGATTTGTACTTCCATTCGATGATGACGTCAACATGTCGCGATTCAATCTGTTCCGGCAGCCCAGATCCTCGGCCGCCGTGCCGGTGAAAGACAATGGTGGCTAGGGCGAGGGCGAATATCATGACGGCGGCGATGGCCAAGAATTGCAGGTAGTAGTTGTTAGGCATGAGGGATACAATTATATTTTTTTGTTTGAATTGGATCAGAGTTGAATGCAAAAGTTTATATAATTGTATACAATTAGAATTGCAGTTGGATTAGGATTCATTGTCTTTGTATGAAAAGGATTATATTTTTATTTTAATGCCCAATTCTGACAATTAATACATACAAAGGATTCCTTCTTTCTTTTCTTTTATTCTGGTTTCATATGTACATTCAACATTTTGACTTACTATAGAGTTAAATGAGACCTCCATGCCGTGGGCTGCTAGAGTAGCCGATTGAGTTTTTCCGGTGAATGCAAGACATTTTGAGTTCAAATCCTACGGCATGCAGTAACGTTTAAATCCTTCTCCTGAAAGAGTTAAAGACTTGAACAAAAAAATAAAAATAAATGCGACCTCCATTGATTTTCTGGAAATGTATAACAAAATTCATAAAAAATAAATAAATTCTCGAAACTACTGTAATTTTCTAAATTTCTTATAGTTTAGAACAATATAAAAGTGATTAATCTATTCTAATTAATCAAAATCTAATTGATAATTCTCAAATTTGTACTTTTTTTTATTTAACAAATCCTCAAAATAAAAACAGCAGACCAAAAAAAGAAGTGTAATTAATTAGTAAGAGTAGTAAAAAACTATTTCTTCTATTATTGGTTATTTAGGGTATGGAATGGTGGATCTTCTTTTCTTAATCGATGTGCAGTTTTCGTTCAGAAGAAATGCTATAAACGCTCTCTATCAATACTCTCTATAGACACACACTATCTTTGTCAGTGATTACTTTATTAATTCTCTCTCACCATTTTTTCATTTTTACCTCACTTTTAATAAATGTTTTATTTTTCTCTCATTTTTAGATGTATTATCTTCTCTTTTAGTGATAAAAAAGAGGAGATTAGAGTGAAAAAAAAAATTTGTAAGCAAATAAGAGAAAGAGTATTAATAGAGATTGTTCACGGAGAGTATTGCTAGCATTCTTCTTAGTTTAAATATGAAGAAATTTTAAAATTAAGTAGATAAATTTTATTACCGTAGGCTTCAGTCTGAATTATTTGAACTTCAAAGTATCTAAATCGACTCAATTGATAAATAAATAAAAAAGATTTAGATTCAAATCTCACAAGTAACTATCAAATAAAAGTATCTAAATCGAATAGTTTAATGAAATATACTCCTTCACTAATTTAAATTAAAAACTATTAGAAAATAAAACTAAAAATCATTTAGTAGAGGATTAAAAGGAAAAAAAAAAGAAAAGGAAAAAGAAAGAAGAAACGATGGGGAGGCTGCCGACAATCACGGAACTCGTCCACGTGGCAGCGAGCGGGACCAACTACGCAGTGCATTTGTAACTCATTGTTGCCCTATAACCCGCATTGTCCACAACGACCAACACTACTTCATGCACAGTGGGCCCCACGCTTTCACGCACTCCAAAGCACAGGACCCCACCCTGTTTTATTTTTATAAAATTAAATCCAAATCTATACATAAAAAAACAACAAAATCAAACAAACCCTTCGTTCGTATCGTGGGTAGTAAAGCAGAAGATTCCCGCCTCTTCTAACAAGGCCAGGTCGCATTCACCGACACGTGGGATACATGCAAGGCTTTACAACGTAAATTTCTTAATAACTGGATTTCATTTGTCTGAATTGTCCTGACGATTTCCACTAATTTACTGTACAGCCACTGAGTGAATAGTGAATATCCGAGCTCAAACTGTTGCACCCACACCAAGAAAGTACTAGTACATTAATATGATTAATGAATGACCCCACCAACCAAACTTTGATTGGTTGAGATTTTATTCAAACGACCCCACTCCCACCCACTCACTTCCCCAATAAATTCAAATTCAAACCTATCTTCTAGATAAAAATAAGTAAAATTTAAATTACCAATTTTCACCTTTTTACCAGGGATAAAAGGTAATTTCCTATTAAAAACACGCCGCAAAATCTATATCTATAATACTACTACTACTAACTTCACCCTATTTACTTGATTTTTGTAAAAAATAAACCGGCCCCACTTGATTACATTACATTAGTTTGGTCTCGTGATTAAGCGGCACTACTATTTAGGTTTACTGTATACTAACATTTGTTGGTGGAGAATCCCTCGAGATAATTGGCCAGATCGAAACTTACACGTGTCCCCTGCTGCTGCACATTCCCAATAGTCGACAAAGACGACGACGTAGGAGCAAACGCCAAACAGAACGTGCCGTCTGAACTCACAGGGATCAAGTAATTCGCAGCCGGTAGATTCCACCATTTCCCGCCAGCGAAGTGAAACGATACCGTTAGAACCTTAACACTGCTCAGCCCGGACAGATCGTAACACGTGTCAAACAAATCGTCGCCGTTTGTCCGCTTCAACTGCTAGAGTTGAGCTTAAGAACGAGTCACGGAGCGCCTGGTAAGCTTGGCTTTGGAGCCGAGTGATTGCGGTCCCACTGTCAACGATGACGCCACCGTTACCAGACTCGTCCAGCTGGAATATTGACTCCCGAATTGAGAGCATTTGACCACCAACACTCATCCCTGTGAGCCCCACATAATAGAAAGTATCCATCTTTCGGCTTCTCATAAGCGGAGCCACCAAGGAGTCACCGGCTGGAGCCGAGTTGAAGTCCAGCGTAGAGGAGCCAGCCGAATCTGTTAACTAAACAGTACGAAAATGACGACGCTTTGATCTGAGATGTGAGCGAGAGTGGGCCACCACCTAGACCTGACAACCCGGCGGCACCGACGAGTCCTTCGCTATCGTGTCCGCAACCCAAAGCGACGTTGTTAACACTCCCATGTTTACCAAACGACACCGTTTCGGTCGCAAATTCCCCGTAAGTGAACGATCCGTCTCCGTAATTAACTTGATAGAGACACTGGTTTTCTCTATTGCAGCTCGACATGTCGAGAGAGCTACACAAGCGAGAACCGCAAGTGAGACGAGTGTAAGTTGAAGACGACGCCGGATTGAAGATAGGATCGGCTTGTTAGTAACAGTCGGTGCGAGAACCATGAAGAAAGGCCTCGCCGGGTTTCCGACTCCGACGCGGCAGAAGTACTCGCCGCTGCCTTGGCTGGTGCCGGAGGTGACTGGAGTGGAGAGATCTTCCTGTTGGACCTCGGTGGAAAGAGGATGGAGGTCCGATTTGAAGACGCCGGAGAGGGCGAGTTGGTGGCTAGTGGTGAGAGCGTTGACTCGGGAGGAGTCGCGTTCGAGTCGAGACAGAGCTAAGGACGAGTAGTCTTTATGCTGGGTCTTGAGTATAGTTTGCCGAGAGTAGAGAGGAGCAGAGACGGAAAAGGAGGACGCGTTAGAAAAGGAGACGGCTTCATCTCGCAGTGTAGTGGAAAACGGTGTCGTCTGAGGATGGAAGGAGAGAATGTGGAGAGCTTGTTGGAGAGAGGAGGAAACATGGAGAGCAGAGGTGGTGGGGTCCAGTAAATGGCGAGTGGAAGTGGAGCGAGAGATGGAGAGAGTGAAGGAGAGGAGAATGAAGAAGAAAAGGGAAGCCATTTCTGGGAACTGGAAGAGAGAGAGAGAGAGAGAGAGAGGTGGGAGAGAGTATATTTAGTATTTAAGGGTTGGTTTGGCGAATATAATATTTAGTATTTTATGTATTTGGTATCAACACGTACTTTTTTAAAATTTTTTTATTATATAATTATTACAAAAATTATATAAAATATTATCTCTTCTAAACAATTTTGAAGAATATATCGAATTTAGAGGGAATAACAAAATAAAGATATTTTCGATCTGTAACCCTATCCAAATAAAATAAATATAAGGTTCTTAATTTGATTGATCCACAAAAAATGAAAAGTGTTTTTAATTTAAATATTTCCGATGATAACTCATAACTACATTTTTATATATCATAATAGTGAGTGAAATTATTTTATGGGTTATTATTTGTATATTTGTGAAACTAATTTATATATTTATATTAAAATGAATTTCTGAGAAAATAAAATTTGAACTCTAAAAATTTTAGTTATTTTTAAATTGAGTTGTCATATAAAATGAAAAAAATGAGTGAGCTTAATCGGAGAAGAGAAGGTTGTGAAGTGAAACACTCCATAGCCCATGAAAGGAATGGGCCATGGAGGTGCTATACCCCAACCAGCCTAAAGCAGGCCGGGCTGAGGCTTCTAGAATTTTAAATTACGCGTTTCGCCCTCTACTGTTACGAGGGACCGAAGATAAACCGCTATTGTTAAAGGGCTAAATGAGTAATTAACTAATTAGGAACAGAACCTAACCCTGCTAACTGGACCCAAGTCAAAAACTCTTCCACCCAACCCGGTTTTTTCTGCATCGTCCTGAGAGACTTGTAAAACCCTAACTACACTGCTCCGACCAAAAACCTCCCAAAAAAAAAAATAAAAATAAAATTCCCAGCTCTCTAATCCTCTTCCATATCGCCATCATGTACGGAGGCGGTAAGTTCAAAATCTCTCATATTGTCAATGTCTCGTTTGAGCTAAGCAATTGACGTGTTTTGTTCGGCCTGAACAGACGAAGTATCGGCTATTGTGATTGACCTCGGTTCTCACACCTGCAAAGCCGGTTATGCCGGTGAGGATGCTCCCAAGGCCGTCTTTCCTTCTGTTAGTTCTCTTTCTCCGTTACTTTACTTACATTTATCAGCATTGCCCATGGTTCAACTCAAAATTTTGAAATTGCTGTAATTTGTGGTGTTTTATTGTCAGTTTTTATCCCAAATGTCGTGATTTTAATTTTAATTTTTGAATTTGGATGTCTTGTTTTGATCTGGTTACTTGTATCACGGTCTTGTCTTCGAGAAGTTACAGAATTGGTGCTTGATGATGTGCATTTTCTGGTGAATATCTGGACGCTGAGAACTAATTTTTCCATTAGATGTTTGGGGATTTAATCTCAGCCATCAGTTTAACGGCAACTATTAAGACGTCCTTTGTTAAAATCGGAATTTTAGGATACTGAAGTTAGCGGATTTGAAAATTTTATTTACTTTATGTAGATGAATTAAAGCTGTTATTTTCAGTGATTTGCTATCGGATGCTCCTACTCCATTTTGTATGTTCTGTTTTGACAAGATTAGAAAGCTGGAGTGAGCATTTTCTTGATTGGCATGATATGCTATATTCATGTATTTCATGATTCTTTGTCGTTTATTTTGTGCAGCATCGTAAATAGAATTTCCTTTTTGAAAAATTTAAAATATCTTTTCAGGTTGTTGGATCGATTGATCAAATGGATGTTGATGAAACTGCAAATAATGAAAAAAGTTCTACTGTAGATTCTAAGAATAATGTCAAAGAATCTGACAAGGGTAAGGGAAACCGCAAATTGAACGTAGGATCTCAATCCTTAGGGTTTCGCCGAGACCATATGGAGGTCAGTTTCTTATGGAATTAGCTGCTTGTAGTACTGTATACATTTTGGAGTATACTTAGTTATTCGCTATTGTAGCAGGTGTTGTCACCTTTTAAGGATGGAGTGGTTGCCGACTGGGATATTGTGGATAGCATATGGGACCATGCTTTCAGGTTATTGTTGATTATGAAAATACTTTTTTTATTTAATTGGTTTATTTTCTTTTTTTTTTTTTAAATAATGGAATTTACGTTGATTGTCTTTAGGGAATGCTTGTTGGTTGATCCCAAGGAGCATCCAATGCTACTTGCAGAACCTTCTTCTAATTCTCAACAACAGAGAGAGAGGTGAGCTGGAAACAATGCCATATCTTCCTGAAATGAAGTTTCTTTGAACTTGCACCTTTCTGTTTGGAGCAGTCACCAACTGGATTTATAGGAAAATCTTATTCACTGCAATTTTTTTTCTTAATATAAGTGGATGTAACTCATTTTTACAAACAAAAAAATGAATACTGGTCTCTTGAATTTCATTTACTACATTCTTATATTTTCTTTTCTAATTTTAAAAAATTAAAGAAATCCTTTTGTTTGTCTTAGCTATACCTTTCTGCTTTTGATGCTTGCTGATGACATTTGACTGGTACATCTGACAGGACGGCAGAGCTTATGTTTGAAAAGTACAATGTTCCTGCGTTATTTCTGGCAAAGAATGCTGTATGCATCTCATCTATCTGAAGCTCAGATCTGCAATCCGCTGCATTTTTTGAATTTTCATAATTAATTCAGTGCTCTTTTGGCGATTGTCATTTATGGTTACTGTAATTAAATTACTTTCAATTCCAGGTCCTTACATCTTTTGCATCTGGGCGTTCTACTTCATTAGTTGTTGATAGGTAAGATATACGACACTTTTCATGTCCTTGTGTCAGTGACATGCTTATATGCTACCTTTTGATTTATAATGCATATTTGCCAAGACGTACTATTTGTATTTTACTTTGAATTATATTTTCGCCCCAATTGTTGACATACCATGCATATAGCAAAGTGAATGAATAATGACATGGTAATGGTTGTCTTCCAGTGGAGGAGGATCAACTACTATTGCCCCAGTTCATGATGGTTATGTCCTTCAGAAGGTACTAACTTTTTCCAATCAAATGCGCCACATTGTTTTCCAATGTTTTTTGAAAAATTCAGATGCACCTTATGTGAGTTCATAAATTATTAACTGTAAAGCTATTGCTACCTTTGGTTGTACTATCTGCTTGCCATACTTTAAATGTTTGTAAGTCTACACGGTGAAAAATTTATCTAGGGTGGGTATTGTGTTCATTTATGTTTTCAATAGTTTCATCAGAAGTTAAAAATTTGGACTATGTTGATGAAATTGGTGTACTGTTTCTTCTAAAGTCTATTCCAGAATTTGGTGACTATTTTAAGCCTTGACCATATACCTATATCCATATTGTACATTTTGCCGACAGGAGGTTTCCAGCTTGCTCTTATTAATTGTGTCCGGTGATATATCAATACTATATTCCGATTAGTGTCAGACAATTGAGTTTCCTAACAGAAAAATTAATCTAGATAATCTATTCATCTTAAGCATGATAATAGGTAATAGTTTTCATGTTCTTTGTTGAAGTTCATTACTTTTGTTTCTCAGCTCGAAAAAATGGTAGAAAAATTGGGGTTTGATCTTTTTAAGGTCCTATGAACATCCACTTTCTCTTTGCAATCAGCTAGAACAGAAGCAATCGACTTGATTCTCTTTTTGAAAATCCTAATAATAACTTGAACTACAAACGTGGTTTTAATTTTTCTCATTTTTTTGGTTTTACTGTAAGCATTTGTTAGCATCTCACTGGCTGATGTTCTTTTCTCAATCATTTGATTTTTTTTTTATTATGTCAGGCTGTCTCCTCATATCCTATTGGAGGAGAGTTTCTTACTGACTGCGTGATGAAAAGCTTAGAGAGTAAAGGTATCACGGTATGTGATTCTTAAGTGTTGATTTTGCTTTGTATATGAAAATAGTCTTATTTTTTAAAATTTTTTATTCGTCTTCTTTTTTCTGTCTTTGCAGATTAAACCTAGGTACTCTTTCAAGAGAAAGGAAATTCGACCAGGTGAATTTCAGGTACTCTAGAAGATTTTTCTTGTTGTTTTGGGTTGATGTATGTCTTGTACAGAGATTCTTGCTGCCATGATTTGGTCTATGTTTTCTGGCAGTGGAGAAATTGGGACCTTTACACTATGTTTGGGAGGAAGGTTTTGATTGGAAGGGAAGGGTTACAAGGGGTTTTATTTTTTTTACACTTGTTTGGGATGAATGGAAAAGTAAGGGAGAAGAATTATGAGGGGTTATGGAGGGGTTGGATTTTGTATTGAGTTTAAACAGATTTCCAACACTCCAAAATGGAGTGTTAACAAGGGTTGGGAGTTTAAAAAAAATAAAATATTTTTTGTGACAATGATACCGTCAATGTAATACTGTCCAAACTTCCTACGTCATAATCTGAACCTTTACTATATGTTGCAGCTTGAAGTATTTGTCTTTAGATCACAAGTAAATGAAATCTTTGGTACATAATGCCATCAAACCAACAACAAAATTGTAAAAATCAATTCTAGAAGTAAACATACCGCAATAAATTGTTCTTCATGGAGAATCTTATTATGTCTTTAAGAGTAGCATATTATTCACCTAGTATTATTATTTTTTATTTATTTTGTGTTTAGACTCAATTTTTTTTGTTTTTCTAGGTATTTGGACTAATAATGCTTGAATTCTTTATTTGATATAATCAAATATATAATATATTGAAGTATTTTTTATTTATAATTTGATTCGATAATTTTATACATCATACTTTTTAATATATGATAGTTATTTTTTGTTTTTGTTTTTTTCTTTTTATTCGAATTATCTAGAAGTATTTATATCGTTGTTTGTTATTAATTCATAGTATGATAGGAAATTAAACTATGAAAAAACAAACAAAAGTATTTAGGTATATCTAATATCACAGGGACAAATTTGGAATATAATTATCTAACCCATCATAACCATTCCATTATAAACAAACACAATTGTTTATTAACCTTTCATTTACAATCCGTTACGATACATTTGTCCCAAACAAGTTAAAGTTTTTATATACCATTCCATTCCATTCCAGTTCAATCCGATCCATTACTAACACTTCCAATCCGTTCTGACCCCCTCTCCCAAACAGAGTGTTAATGTTTAAGGGTTAATTTTGACGAAAAAATTTCCACATAACTCTTGCGGATATTTAAGCTTTGTTGTAGCTATTGTACGGTAGGTAGTTATTGTGACTTTCTGAAGGGGGAAATAAATAGTTAATGAAGTTTTAGATGCTACTTCACTAATCCATTGATTGGAGTTGAAAAGTATGCATTTTGAGAGAGAACAAGCCCTGATTTGTTTACACGGACCACCTATCTATCTTTCTTTGTTTTTTCTTTGATCCTATTTCATTCTCTCGACTTGGTTTTTTTTGTCACATTGGGAATCGTGTTTACTATGTTGGATATCTTCATTCAAATTTCCTCTGCCTTTGCTTTGAATCCCAGACTGTTGATCTTGACTTTCCAAACACAACTGAAAGCTACAGACTATATTCTCAGGTGCGTATGATTGATCATTGTTTCTCCTTGGGATGTCCATACTTTTTGGCTCTATAAAATTTTTCTTAGATGTAAACAGAGGGTTATTGCTAGTGATATCAAGGAGTGTGTATGCCGAGCCCCAGATACACCATATGATGGTATGCTTTTCACTCTTATGTCCTTTCCAGTTCACATTTAGTTTAGCGTATGATGTCCTTTCAGTACATTAAGTGAAGTTGCATTGTACATTTTGCGTGCATAACTATTTACATAGGCAACGTTGATATGTCTATAGTGTTCAGTTATGTTATCCATTCTTTTTTCTACTAGCTCATAATATTTGGTTATGTACCCGGAAGAAGGTTGTAGTTGTGCAGTTTTGAATATTTCTTCTCTGTATTTCATGCCCATGTTTATTTTGAATCATCAAGGAGAGGTGGTAGAGAATAAATAAACCTAAAAGAAAATTGGGCATTGTATCTGAAACCTGCACTGTTTTCACATCACTTTATTTGGTGCACTTAATATATTGAGGATGCTTTATTTTAACTCCCTTTCTTGATGCAGAAAGCGCATACTCAAATATTCCAATGACTCCCTATGAGCTTCCTGATGGCCAGTAAGTTCCTTGCATTGACACGCAACCTGATCTGAATGTTGATTGATTAGCTTTGGATTTGAATTTCTGCAAAGAATTATTGCTTGTATATCTGATTTACATGTAAAATGTAAAACAGGACAATTGAAATTGGCTCTGATAGATTCAAAATCCCAGATGTCCTATTCAATCCTTCCCTGGCTCAAGTGTGTGGTTATGGGTTATTGAACTTTCAAGTTTCAGTTTCTTGTGATTTGCACTTCTCAATTTTCTTTCACTAATTCTAGTAAAAAGTTATATTGTTTTAGTTTGTTAATGACAAAAAATTTGTGGTTCATTCATTGAAAATGTATTTATTTAAACTTTCTATTAATTTTGTTCAATGTTTTTGCTACTTATTTTGTGATGCTTAAATAGCATGAAACCAGCATGAACAGCAGTTTTCTAATCTTTTCTGGATTATTTTCATTCTATTTGATATTTCATCTCATTTTCTATCTGAATATCAGACAATTCCTGGTATGGAGAATTCAGAGATTGCATATGGCAATGTTCGCGGTTTGCCCCAAATGGTTAGTTCAGTTTGAGTGTCTTGTTTCTGATTTTAACTTTTGAATTATGTGTTGAATTCATCTTTCTTTGGTTATTAGTAATCATTTTATTATTGTATTTCACAGGTTATAGACAGCATTAATAAATGTGATGTGGATATTCGGAGAGAACTGTTTAGCAGTATACTGGTAAAGTCAACAAAGACTGTCTTCTTCTCTTTCTTTTTAACATTCCTTTAAATTCATAATCCTGGTGTTTGGTAAAAGTTATGTGATTCAAGTAGTTCCAGTGACACATTAATTAATGGTGGTTTTGGTTTATATAAAATTTCAGAAAGACTTAAAACTAGAATGACCAACCAATATTTATATGACAGGCTACAATAATCTTACTTTTCCAGAAGCAACCCTAATTTACATTTCTTATCTTTGAAAAAATATGGTATGTTTGATTTTCTCTTTTCATTGCAGCTTGCTGGTGGTACAGCATCAATGCAACAATTGAAGGAGCGTCTTGAGAAAGATTTGCTTGAGGTTCTATTCTGCCCTCTTATTTATATGTAAATTTTATTGCCTTCATACTTGCACACACACAGAAGATAAACATGAGAATTATGGAAATGTAAAGGAATGCAGTAAAGCCACAAGTATTTAATAATTTATCTAATGTGTTAAGAGAATAAAATTTAAGTCTATGTATGATGTAACCAAGGATTATTGTTCCCTGTGTAGGAGTCTCCGCAAGCTGCAAGAGTTAAAGTATTGGCCAGTGGAAACACTACAGAAAGGAGATTCAGGTCTCTCTCTCACTCTGTCTTGCTGTGTTTGTGCATAATGATATTCATTTAGAAACTGATACGAAAACTTGGTTGCATTGTATCTGTATTTAGTAATTGCTTTGTTTTGTTATTTTTCTCTTAATATGTCAAGGAAATTCGTTGACGCTTTTCTTACTTGCTTGAGTTTCTATGTTGTAATAGTGTTTGGATAGGAGGGAGTATATTGGCTTCTCTTGGATCATTCCAGCAGATGTGGTTCTCCAAGTCTGAGTGAGTTCTCTTTTCCAACCTGTGTCGTAAAAGAGTAGTTAGTTAACTCAATTTCGAGGGAATATATTCAAGATTCTCTCCTTTATTGTCTAGATAATGTTATGAACCTTGAATATGAGAGTCGCAAAATAAAAAATTGCAGGTATGAAGAGCACGGTGCTCCTTACGTACAAAGAAAATGCCCTTGATCGACGGTAACCCCTATACCTTGGTGGCGTGCATGGCATATGAGTTTATGATTGTAGAAGCTCCGAATTTCGACAAAAAAAATTCTATGCTTGAAGTCGATCCCTTTGAGCTACACTGTATGGTGTCTTTTGTGTCAACAGAAAATTGCCGATTTTCGGGTATTCACATCCAATAACAGAACTTTAAATTAACAATGAATTTATCAGCAGCGTCCTAACTTAGTTGCTTATTGACCCTGTAGGCTGTAGCATAGTTACCATTTTATTTCTATGAAAAGCTGGGTGTACTATTCTCTTGAGCATTGTTTGTTCCAAATTTCAAACAACTGCCAGTGTCAATTGGCCGTAGACTATTCAGTGGTTATGTTGTGAGCTTTTCTATGTTTAGGGTTGGAATACTCTCCTACAGGGTGTTACAGATGTAAGTATAATACTTGCATGTTCAAATTCATAAAAATATAAAGGATGAATCTACTAGACGTTATTTAAGGTACTGGTATTCAACAAAATAATAACATTTTTGTGGACATTTTATTAACAAAAGTATACTTATATCTAGGTATCGAATTGCTGGGTCTAGTACCGCCACAACCAACGACAATGCTACAAGTCTCATATTTCTATTGTCAAAAAAGGTTGTGCTTAAACTACTTGGCTTGATTACGTTGTTCCATGTGTAATACTAAAGTCCCTAGATTCTTTCACTTTTCACACTCAACCCACCCATGAATCCACATTATCGTCTTTCGCTGTCCTTTCTGTTGCCACCATTGACTTTGTGAAGTCTTGCCCAAAACTTCAAGGACAAGTCCACACTTGTAGCCATGTAGAGAAACAATCTCCTTGTCCTTTTAATCCACTTTTCTCTTCCTTTCTCTGATCTTTACCTTCTGTATCAATCGCCAATTTTCAAAAACAGAAAGAACAGAGATGGAAGAATCTGATCATTCACCACATATCACAGGAGTAGTCATCATTTCACTACCACAACCAGACAACCCTTCTTTAGGCAAAACCATTACTACTTTTACGCTCACTGATGCTGATCATCATCACTACTCACAACAACAACAACAGATCCAACAAAGCCAAGCCCAACAGTCCCCACCTCCTCCACCACAAACCTCACAAACCCAATTCACGCCATCGACTCTCTTTCTTGGTACTCCAAGAAAGCTCTTAGCTTTTGCGTGTGTTTCTCTATTTGCTATTGCTCTTTACAGCAGTGTTTTCTCTGATGCCCTTCAAGAGTTTAAGAATTCTAATGATGATGATCGAAAGCCCCAATCTTTTATCTTCCCTCTGTATCATAAATATGGAATTCGTGAGGTTTTACAGAGGGATTTGGTGCATAAGCTTAGGAGGTTTGTTTATAAAGAGGACAACACTGTGGACCCCATTAGTGATGATTTGATTGCTCCACGTAGGATTAATAAGCTGGCTTCTTCTAGTGCTGCTGCTATTGATGGTTCCTCCATTTTTCCTTGCAAGAGTCGATGTTTTTCCAGATGGGTATGTCCCAATTTTGTAGCTTTTTCCGCATATTAATGGATTTGTGTGTTTTCTATGAATGCAGCTTCATTTTGGCTTATGATTGTGAAGTTGTTCACTTTCTATTTTTTGTCGGGTTTGCGATGGAAAAGTTTAGAATGAAAGTTCTAGAAAAATTGATAAATTTCAGTTTGATTGTGAAAGTATAGTTTCTCATATCCTATTTTTAGGGTCTCATTTGGGGAACTGAAGCTTGTGATGGGTTAGTGTTGCTTATGGATTGTAAACTTGGATTTTTCGTTAAAAGAGCATTTTTAGTTTGGGTGTCATTTGGAGTTCATTGTTCGAATTGTTTATTTGAATCCTAAGAAATATAGCTCATTACTTGGGTGATTTGCATATCGCCACTGTGACTCACTCTTTCACTGAACAATACTCGTTTATTCAACAAACAATGGAGGAAGATGTATTTGCTGATTTTTCCTTAGTATCATTGAATGTAGCCTCCATACATTTGCACCATTACTATATCTCAATTAGTCTTTCCCAGTAACCAGGGAGGCTAATTGCTGTATGCTAATGCTCTTTTACATACTGTTATGATTGAATTTGCTGATACAATATCTTCATCGTTTTAATCAACTTTGGATTTACTAAACTATGTTTTGGGATTAACATTGCTAAACTGAACTTTACGTCTTTCACACAGTTTATATTCCCACTTACATTCTGGTCGGGAATCCTCCAAGTCCACACTATCTTGATATCGACACTGGAAGTGATTTAACATGGATTCAATGTGATGCTCCTTGCAGAAGCTGTGCCAAGGTAATGTTTACTCATGCTAGTCGTTGACCTAGATGGTTTAAGATGAGTTTAGCGAGAATTTTGTTGCTGATTGTGCCCTTTCTTTCTGCTATCGTGTTACTTTAAACTTTTCCATGACTTCCTCCCATATCTTTTGTACACCATTCTAGAAAACATTTTCAAATTTTCCATTCTTTTCATTTGTTCCTATTTTTGTGCAATTTCTATCCGAAATTTTGTAAATATCCTCTTTAGTTTTGTTTTTTCATATGTTGAGTGGTTGCAGGCAAGAAATTCAAATTTTATTGATTGTGGTTGTTCTCCTAATTTCTTCACCAGTACGAAACCAATTGTTTTCTTATAGCCCATGTCATCTTGTGATA
>CAODLS011473412.1:0-44509 GCA_948243855.1 Flueggea neowawraea | reverse complement strand
AAATTCAAAATTTCATCCTTCAAATGAAATTGAAATGGTTAAATTATTTTAAATTTATTCCCGATATTTATCTTGTTGCATTTATTTTTTATCCTAGGGTTAACAAAAAAATTGATTTTTTGAAAGATATTTTGGAAACTTATTGTTTATTGTTAGGATTAGAAAATGAAGATGATATTAATGTTTTACAAATTGTTACTAGAGTTAGACCTTTAATAAATGAATTATTAGAATCTTTTTATATTCCTTGTGCAAATGAGGAATCTGGTTCGTCCTTACTTCCGCTTATCCCTACCTCCTTCTCATCATTGTTCATAGGATCCTAATTGATAACGGATAGGCATAAGAAACTAAGGAGTGCTTCAAGCTCTCATAACGAGCTTGAAGTTTATCTGACCACTGTTTTTTAGGTTGGTGGTGATTTTCAGATTTTAGATTTTTGAAAGCAATAAAAAATGACATTTCCTGCCGTTTTGAATATTGCACTCCAATAACTAGTCGTTATGCCCTCTACTATAACGGTTGAGCAAACTTTTAGTAGTGGATGCAACGTTTTAGATTTTAAGAGATCGATATTGGCTCCCGAGGCGTTGGAAGCCCAAGTTTGTGTTGATGATTGGTCGAGAGTGCTTCAAATGACTCAAGATCAACTAAATTAATCATCATCCGAAAATGAGGAGTTATTTGATGGCGCTTCCATAACAAACACTTCAGACTCCAATGACGAGAGTCATTTTAGTTTTTTTCTACTTGTATTTTAATTTATCATGTATTGTTAATTGTTGCATTGTATTTGTATAATTAAATTCGGTATTGAACCATTGTATTCTTCCGCCACAAGTGAGCATCAAATAAAATTTAATGAGTTTTTTTTTAATTTTGTTTAAAATTATGTGATATAATTACTAGTACAATAGTTAATTTGTTTGGAAATTGTTAAAAAAATCTTTGGAATACAATGTATTATTGGTACTATAGTTAATTATTGAAAATTACATAATTTATGAACCCAAAAAAAAATTGACAAGATAAAATAGCGAGTTAAAAACAAAATTTCTAGAAAAAAGGGAACCGAACCGACGGTTGAACCGGCCAAAACCAATCTAACCCAGAACCGGCCCGAAACTAGACCAAACTATGGGAACAAAACCACTGACCGAACCAACCAAACTGTTGGCCAAACTGGTCAAACCAGAACCGGATGTGGACTATAACTGAACCCTCCAGAATCGGCCATGGGCATTTTGGTTACAGTTTTCCCATTTCAGAAACTAAAACAGCCGATTCTTGAACCTGTAACAAGTCTTCATCAGCCTACCCTTGAGTATTGGGGGTTTAATTGATTTAGCGAATTGAGAAATTGTCAGTTGTTTTTTGAAAATAGATGATTTAGTTAATTTTGAGGTACATAGTTTGCCTGAATCACCTTTTTGAAGGCATGGGATAGTTTGATGTTATCTTTGGTATGGTTTGGCTTTCAATTTGGCATGGCATTTTGGAATGCTTTGTAAAGTGCGTATGCTTTCAATCGCTGGATCAAAATGAAATTTGTTATCAGTGTAAATGAGATAATGTGAGTAATTTCTAAACAAAATTTGAGTAACAATGTCTGAAATCATCGTCTGAGTTGATGAATATTCACTAGCACTACCACTTCAATTTGTTTTTGTACGTTTTGGTATTTTTTGAATATGTTCAGTAAAGGATATGTTCTAGAAATTTTATGTATCTCAGTGTAATACTCAGTTGGGATTAGGTTCAAGTAGTTATTTGATGGAACATTAGTGAAAGTCTTATGAGCAACAATTTGATCAATGTGGCATAAGTTCGCACTCATTTGATTCAACCAATACATAATTCTATACCTTTTGTTTTTCGTGCATGCATTTTCATAATTATCCTCTAGTTGTCAATATAATTGGGTGCAAATAGTCTTCAATTTTGGTAGGGTGATCGTTGGCCATTTTGTGTCAAGTTTGTTTGAGTTATGGACTCTGGTATGATTTGGGAATTTAGGTTTGATTATGCTAATATGTAGGTCAGTGCATTCTGTCTTTTGTCCGTGTATTTTTTGTATTATTTGCTACATGATTGCATGTCCGAGCTCGAGTAAGTAGGATAGATTCTTAATTAATCTCTATGTCATTGTTATATTGAGATTCTGGATTTTGTGTTGAATTGGATTTGATTTTTGATTTTGAAACATTAAAGATGATTTGATGGATAGTCATTTTGGTGTTTAGAGGCTTCTGTAACCTTTCTGATCTGCTTTGTTTAGAAATTAGGGTTCAATTTGATGGGGCTATGAATTTGGATATTAGAAGAGTAATTTCTTTTGATTCCTTATGCTATCTTCGTTAGTAATATATGAATCTGTTGCATACACGTTTTTGCGCTCTATAGTTGATGTTGGGTTTGAATGATGATTGTATGCTTTAACCAAGGTAACTTGGTTAGAAGCTGTCTGGCTTGTTTTATTTTTGCCCTGTGTATTGGCCTATCTGTTGGAACCTCTGGTGTTTGATATTTGATAAGTGTCCTATTTTGAGCTCTTTGATATATAATCCCTTGGTTGTGAGAATATGAACCTTTGACTCTTTGTGACTTTCCACTGTCTAATAACTTAAGTTTTTTTCCTTGAGAATTATGTCCCAGATTCATTCTAGGATTTGCCACTATAGTTAGTTAAGCCTAGACTCACTTTGTTCTCTGACGAAGTGTTAACAAAGTCCTTTGGAGGGGCATTTTTCTGCTGAATTTCGGCACAGATATCCACTCTTATTTAATTTCGCCTATTTGTAAGTTTGTATTCTTTGTATCTGTATATGCATATTTCTGTATGTAACCACTGGAACTTCAGTATACTTCTGCGTACTTCAGTATGCATTTGTTTTGAATTTCTGCGAATCTCTGTATGTTTCTGCATACTTTATGTGAACTTCTGTATATTTCTACGTATATGCTTTTGAATTCCATATACTTTTGTATACTCTACAAGCATTTTACTTGATTTTGGTGTTACATATTCTGGTATTATCTGATTCATTTCCTTTTTGCTCCGTGTTTTTGTCTATCTGTTAAAATTTCAAAAGTTTAATTTTGATAAGTATCTGAATTTGTTCTCCCCGACAAGTGATTCTTTGGCTCTGAGAATATAACCCTTTGTTTCTTTATACGTTGATGCATTCTGATATATCTCGCATTCCGTTCCTTAAACATTTTGTCTCGAATTTGTTCTACATTTTGTCGCTATTCTCAGTCAAGATTAGACTCAGTCTAATCTTTGTTCGAGTATCAGTAAAGGTTCTTTTAGGGGCATCCTTCTGACAGATTGAGCGTGAGAATCCTCATTTACCCAATTCTATCAATTTATAAGTCTGTACTTCTTGTCTTTGCATTTTCAACATTTTCTGTCTTTGTTTTTGTATACTCCGTACTATCTCTATCTATCTATATATTTGGGTTTGAGTGAGTTAGAACGTTAGTAGGATTTTAGTATCTGGATTTCTGGGTAATCTAATTTGGAGATTTAAGTTTTAATTTATTTTTTTTGTGAATTGTATTTGGGATCCTGAATTATATTCTATGAATTTTGGATTGTATTTAGTATCTGGAGATTTTGGTTTGATCTTAGCTTTGATCTAAGCTTTGATCTAGTTTATTTGAAAATTCGAGGACAAATTTCTTTTGAGGAGGGAAGTATGTTAGATCCTGTTTGTTCTAACTAGGTTTTCTGTTCAATATCAATTTGATTCTTTGGTATTTGAAATGTTGAGATGTTGTTTGGGTGATTTATTTAGAGAAAATGCATGGTTACTCGAGTAAATTAAGTGTTACTCAAGTAATATGAAGCTTCAATAACTTGAGTAAAGAAGAAGATTACTCGAGCAAGCGTGGAAATGTTCATTCTACCAAAAGCCTGGCTAACTCGAGTAAGAATTTGTTACTCGAGTTAATGAAGGGTTGGTTTTCTCAAGTAAGACAGGGAGTTACTTGAGTAAACAAAGTCGTATTTCTGAGTTGAGTAATGTATTACTTGAGTAAGCCATATTTCTGGGTAGCGATGTTGTCTGTTAGTAGCCTTTAAATAAGGGTTTATTCGATTTTATCAGTCATTTTCACTCTCAAAACATTTCTTCTAACCCCAAAAACGTTTCTCTTCCGTTTACTTTGCTTCTATATCGATTTCAGTGAGGAGTTGAGGTAAAAACCCTTTTTTGATTTGGTTATCTTGCTTCTAGTTCATTTAGGGACTTTAGAGCTTGATTCTATTGTTAGGGATTCATTGTTGAAGGATGTTCGATGATTTTGAGACTCTGATTATGGACATAATGAATGGAGCTGAGTTGTTGATAATGAATTAAGCTTGATTTGTAATTTGAATAGTTGAAATTGAGTAAGAACATAATAGGGAATGAATTTTGATTTATTTTAGGTCTGTTTGAGTAATATTTGATGATTTACAAGGTTCTGATGTTTAACAGATGTTGATAGAACGTTAATGTAGATAAATATGCTTGATTTGAAAGATTTGGGTAGATTGACTAGCATTGTTGGATGAATTTTGAACTCTTGACATGTGTCTTACTCGAGTGAGCCATGCATAAATTTTACTCGAGTAAGCATAATGGCTAACTTGAGTAAGTCATGTTTTAGGAGACTAAAAGTGTAATTTTTCTTATTTTGTATATATGGAGGACTAATATTGATATTTCATATATTTTGAGGACTAGATCTATATTTATATACTTCAAGGTCTGATTTATAAATTTTGAAAAGTTCGGGACAAAAATGTATTTTGCAAAAGTTGAAGGACTAACTATAATTTTACGTAAAGTCCAATTTTCGAGATGAGAGCGCTAGATCTTCGATTACAGTAAGATTTCTGGAATTATCTAGGTTTATAATTCTGCATTTACATTTCATACATTTTTTGTATTGTCACAGTTACCGTGTCTAATTCCAATGGGATAAAATATCTGTTTTCAGTTCTGCTCGGTTTTCGAGGTGACCAACCATCCACCTGCGAATTGTGATTGGAGTATTTGCACGGCGTCCAGGTGAATGAGGTGGCAGCTTTAGACACTTAGACCGTGTCTTTTGAAATTCTATTGCTTTTTTCTATGTCGGGATTTTATCTATAATCTGATTAATTAACGGTTTGACTAATTTAAAACCGGTTATATGATAAACTGGTTTTTTGTATTTTTGAAACTGTTGTATATCAGTTTTTTAATTTCATACTCTGATATGTCTTCTTGTCTACTATATATATATATGTATATATATTAGTGACTCACAGTCACTCTTGAATCCGTTCTTATTACGGATCCTGTTATTTAGTGGCACAACCACTCCTGTATCTAGTCCTGTTATCCAATCTTGTTCTATATTTATATATATTATTTGAAAACAACATCGCATGATTGTAAGTTGTTTCCTTTGATTGTAAACGTTTTGAAGATGTTTTTTGAAAATATTATTATTAGTATGATGTATATTAGATTATATCTATAAGCTTGCAGCATTTTTGAACTGTTTTCAAAATAGTTTTTGTTAGTTTTGGAGGTGATCTAGAGTGACATTCCTCACTAAATTTACTCACCCCTCCCCTTAATATTTTTCAGGTGTTGTTGATTGCGATCTTTCGTGCTTAGTGACGCATTCTTGTCAGTAGAGACTGCCCTTTTGTTTGAGTCCAGCTTGTATGGTTATGTTAGATGCTCTATAACGAGTTTCTGTGAGTTATGTTTGTATCTGAATATTTTAGCTAATAATTTTTTTGATATATATTTAAACTTATACTTATATTTTATTACTCAGCAGTATTATTTGAAATTACTTTTATAAATGAAATTTTTTATTTATTTATGGTTCAAATATTTTAAAATAAGATTTTGGATAACTATTATGTTTTGTTCTGTGTTCTGAAATTTATGCGAGATAAATCGAACTCTCATAGATAATCTATTTCATACACTAATCATTGTTTGATTTTGGATCGTGATAAAGGAAATCTGAATAGATATTTTGTCAATATAAAGCTTTTGCTAAGAGCGATGGCAAGTGACAACTAAGTTCCAATAGTTTCTAGTTCTCTGGCAACACTTTCTTGCTGTCACATAAAATGTCGCTGGAAAAAAGGTGGTAGTGAATCAAAGCTCATGATATCGAAAAGAAAAAAAACTCTAATGCAGCTCTCTAAATCCTTTTCTTTTTGTGTCATTTTCATTAAGTTGGAGTTGTGAACTGGCGACAGCAAGACACTGTCAAGTCGTGTTTTTTCTGACGATTTGGCAACGACAATCTATAAGATGACTTGACAACAAAAACGTCTAGAATTGTCAAACCAAGAATCCACCACCCGTCTAATGATATTTACACCATCTATGAAAGCACTTTAATCATGAAAGTCAGTGAGTGGTCTTCTCTTAGTATCTTGATTAATTTTCTTGATCTTATCTCTTTTGGTATGATTACCGAAACATCAATATCATAAATATTTTTCTACAATACCTTAGAACATTTTTTCTTTTACTGATCAATTTTTTGATGAGAGATAAGAGAGAAATATGAAAAGAGGAAAAAAAGATAGAGAAAATAAATTATTTATTAAGTGAGAGAAAATAAGAAAGAAAAATAAAAAATAATGAAAGAAATTTAAAAAATAACCAACATGAGAGAGCGCGTCTTAGGAGAATGTTGTAGGAAAGTGTTTTTAGTATTTCTCTTACCGAAAATGAACACACTTAAACATTAATTATCCTCAAGTTCAGTGACAAAACTAGAATTAAATACTTGTAGGGGTCAAAATTAACAATTAGTAATATAATTATTATAATAAATTTAAATGTAAGCAAATGAAAATTAATATCAACGAGTAACAACTTACATTGTACAATTATTAAAATTATTATCCATTTTTTTACAGATGAATGCTAATTATAAAATAACAATACTAGAAAATGAGACCAAATTTATTATTTGTAGCTATCTATATACTAAATCTTATGGAAGAAATAACATTGTAGGGGCCATATCACTAAAGAAAGGACTAAATGTGCAATTTTTTGCTCATCTATATACTGGAGTATTAAACAAAAAAATAAGCTTTAGGTGCGTCTGTAGGTTTATGACTATCAAATTTGTCTTTTAATAAATTGTGTACATGTTATTTTTTAGAAAATCTCCACTACTCGAAATGTTTCCACATACTACTTTTTCATTTAATATCAAAATTTTGATAAGTTTTGGTCTCACATTTCTTTTAACACTACCTATTAATATTTTTGTTCTCATATATAAGGTATATATTAGGAAGTAGGATTCAGGAGATCCGACTAGAAAATGCAAGGAAAGTCCAAACCTGTAAACTTCAGAAACTTATTCGAATTATCCAGAAAGTAAACATTGAAAATGGTAACTCTAGAGATAGGTATAGGGTAGAGATATTGTGCTTTCTTCTCTTGTTGCCATCAATAGACTAGAGTTGTTCTTGGGGATGCTAAGAAAAAAGGAGTTGTGGGTAGGGGTCATATCTTATCAGTGGGAGCCGCCATAAATTAATTTCATGAAACAGTAACGTGTGATCGAAATTGACAGTTCACACAACTCATTGTGTTGACCAATGTTTGTTGTGCTCCACTTTTAGTGCCTGAAAGCTGTACCAGTAGCTGTACCACCGCCAACCAAATGGCGACGTACTTTGCTGCCTGCCGAGATATACTTTACATTTACACTCGATTCGCATGCACTTCGTTGCCACACTACGTGCATGCAAGTGTAGGGATCAAAAGCAAATATTTTTGTCCTTCCCCTTTTTTATTTTAAAGTAATTTAATTATTCTTATTAAAATTTAAACTCTTAATTTTTTAACGTTGATGTCAACTGTATCTGATATTAATGTTTTTTATCACAATATAATTCTTTTGCCAATTAATTTGTTTTTCTTCTTTATAGTTTTTGAAAGAGAATAATTGTGACTTCGTATGACCAATTGTAACAGCACTGATAGCATTTTGTAAATTTTTACTATCATTTGTTTTAAAAAGTAATGAATTTTATTAAAGTATAAGCCACAAAGAAGTGAATTAGCTGAAATAAGGGATAATAAATTCAAAATATTTTTACACACGTAATATTATGTCATAGAGGAAGAGGAGAACCTGTGAAAATTATAATTCTACTTGAAAATCGAGTTCGAACATCTAAACCCATCATAGGCTGACATATTGAAATTGTTATGATTACATTGTTATCAAGCAAGTATAATACATAACGCATATAAAAAAATCATCAAGCAATGAATCCATATTCCTGAAAATGCTCTTGTTCCTTACCTTTTAAAACTCTCATGCAAGTAGCTGCCATAAAAATATCCAAAAAATTAGCCGAAACTGCCCTTTTTACTGTCATTAGTTTGTATATTTTAATAATTATTAATTTTGAGAAAGCTTAATTACCAGACACATTTTATTAGAATAAGTAAATCCAGCTATACCTTACAAATAATCAGAAAGTAATCTAATACATAAGCTATGTTTATTATTTATATAACAAAATCCAAGTTGAATAAATTAAAAAAATGGATGAATTGGCAATGGATTGGTACTTGAAAAACAAAAGGTTAATCTGTTGACAGTTGATTCCTTTCTAGTTAAAGTTTCGCATAGCCTTTCGTCCCAAACAAAATTAATAAGAAACTTCCTCTTTTAAAGGGAATGGAATCGATCAAACCATCCATAGGCAACCTTTATACTCATGTGATGATCATTAATAAAGCTCGCAAATTGATCTTTCTCTTTCTTTTTTCTTTCCCTCTTCTTACTTTACATTGAATTCTATATAATTTGTTTTAGTTCTTGGCTGTAAAGTTTACTTTTAATGTAAGACGTATATAAAATTCATGTAGGAAATTGATGAGAGCTTTTGAGAAGTGAAAGCGCTCCCCCTTGTTTCAGTTGCATGTTGTCTTATGATCCTTACTAAGCTGAAGGCTTAATACATTTGCAGTCCCTGAACTTGGAACCAACTGATTGTTGACACTCCAAATTTTTAAAATGCAAATTTAGCTCCTTGAACTTGGTTTTTTTAGCCACTGAAGGACTTTTTTGCACTATCATACTAGATGTCAAAAGACCATTGGCAACTTTCACTAGCCAAGCATTGGATTGTTCAAAATTTGGCTTGTTTACATTTAGAAATTAAAAGATTGTTCAAAGTTGGCTTGTTTATGTATTAAGTTGAACATAAATGAGTTTTTATCGACTCAAATGCATATCCCTTTGCAAAAGTATTGGTCAACAAAAAAATGGTACTAAAAATTGCTCACTTTGTCTTTCCATTTTTACCTCTTTATATAATCAAATTCCTCCTAACTCAACATTTGAACTATCATCAACCATCAATGTCTTAGCCAAAGGTGCCATTTTTTCCTTCATTTTTTAGATTAACTATAATAAACTATGCTCATTATTGGCATAGTATTTATCTCTACGTTTTAGATTGGCTTATTCATCTCTCTTTTATAGATCGAAGTGTCTTATTTGTCTCTCCATTATAATATTCCATTCTAAATATGTGTTTGTTGATTGCAAGGTTGCATTCTTGGGTTCATATTTGTTTCTTTATTCTCCAATGATAACTCTCTCTCTCTCTCGATCTCGATAAGTCAGTATCCTGGAAATTTTATTCATCTATATCTAAGGATATCTAAAAAAAACCATGAATTATAAAGATTACAAAGAATAATCTTACCTATCAAAAAACCTAGAAATATTTAACCAATTCTACATAGTTATTGCCATGAATGAAAATTACACTACTTGAACCACGTCATTCATGTTGTTGTGATGAAGAGACTCGATGGTTGCTTCCCTATTTGGGGAAATTCATAAAGGCAAAATAGTATCCCTTGTATAAATAGCTTCTTTGCACATTTCATGCACCTCCTCATGGATCTCCTCAAGACTTGCAACAGAGAACAAAATTATGGCAGATATCATAATCAGTCACCGCATTATATATATTCATCGGAGTGAAGACTTCCTCTTAGTCCCAGTTGTTTAGTTTTCCTTGAAGCCTTGTGCTTGGTACCTTAGCATGAATGAATGGAGAACCAACGCTTAATAGGCCTTTATTTTTCTTGGGGATAATAATTAGAGGAAATTACGGGGTCCACTTGCTTTAATATTTGATATTTGTTGCGCATGATATGATTATATATATTACATGTACACTTTTAAATTCATGCCATCATTTTTTATATATATTTATTTTATTGTTTATCAAAATGGTGTTGTTTCTTTTTTTTCGTGTTGTGTGTGCTTCTGGAGGCTATAATCATTACTTTCACCTTTCCTTTTTGGTTGTTGGTTTGTTGTTGATTTGTTATAGTAAGAAGTAGAATAACAAGCTTTGATCATCTTCAAGCTGTTTAATGATGTTTGCCATCTATATATGAGTTTGTACATGAGAGTATCATGAAATCTGCAGAAAACATGTTGAAACCTCGTTTGTCATTTCAAGAAGATTTGGTTTGATTTTAGGTCTATTTTTGAAACATTGGCAAAACAATGAAGAGAAAATCAATAGTTATATCAGCTAGTAAGTCCTCCAATTTTTTTCAAAACAATCATCGCATCATCATCTTGCTTCGTATCAACATCAAAATAAGAAATTGGGTGCTAATGGAAGTTTAGAAAGACAATTGTGGAAAGTGTTAGAATCTGACCCATCCAAATCTTATTCAAACATGTTGACAAACCTTGCCACTTCAGTCACAAATAATTCCAACTCCTTGTTATTGACCATTACTTGTAGAAAACTTGGTAAGGAAGGAGTTGTTGTAGAGACAAGAATAGAAGTAACATCAAGACGACTCCTTATCAAGGTTTCATTGCTCACAGTCACAAAATCACCCAGCTCAGAGCTAATGGATTGAAAAAAAATCGGAGAACCAACAATAAAGAGGGATGCCAGAGATGTTAACCCATGTTAATTTATGTTTTCTAATATAACAATGGTCACAAGAACAAAAATCTTAATAAAAATTTTGAAAAACAGGAAGTTTCGACTCGTTAAAAACTTGTAAATCTCCTAGATTTTTGACGGTACTAATCAGTACCTTACATCCACCAAAGAAAGAAATAGAATCGAAAGGAATTTGATGAAAGAAGAAACTTACAAATCGTAATAACATCAGATAAATGCCTTAAGCACCCAATGCTGAAGCACTCATGTATGCTAAATTGCATAGTATTATAGCAAGTGGAAAAAGGCATAAAATTGGGCCAGAAAGTGGCCATGGCCGTGGTATCCTGGAATAGGCAAAAAAGGCGTTGCAGAAAATGACAAAAAAATGGGGACCAAAGCACAAAAATGTGGCATCTTTTAGACAATTGTCCTAGAATTTTAGGGGGGCCAAGAGAGATATAAATACACATCTTTCACACTATTTTGGAGATCTTTTGGCAGCCACACATCATCAAAATGTTGGAAGCCAAGTAAGAAGAAAGAAGAGGGCCTAAGAGGAAGAAAAAGGGTTCCTTGAATAGACCTATGATCTTGAAAATGAATCCCCCACATCAAAATGTTGGGTGATGTTGTTTTGCTTCTTTAGCTTAATTTTTACGTTTATTTTATTTGAACAATGGTAGTGTAGATCTTTAGTTTGGATTTTGAGTTGTAAGTTTTGATGAATACGTGCTATGTTCAATGAATGGGTTTATTTATGTTCTTTAGTGCTTTAATTGATGCTTGGGTTGATTCAATAGCTTCTTTTGATGGACTATTATTGTGTTTGATTACCATGATGATAGTTTTGATAAGTCTAGTTGATGTATCGAGAGATGAAGGCTTAGGGGTGTAATCGAGCCGAGCCGAGCATTGGAGTGTTCAAACTCAGCTCGACGAAAACTTTTCGAGCTTGAGCTTGAACTCGAGCTCTTCCTCAAGCTCAAAATCTTATTTAAACTCAGCTTGTTACAAGGCTCGCGAGCTCACAAGCATGTTCGCGAGCTTTTCGAGCTCGGCTCAATAAAGACTCAAATAAAATTATAAACGAGATTTCAAGTTCAAATTTGAAAAAAGTTCTAAAAACAATACATTTAAGCTTAAATTTGTTCAATAAAATCATGTTGAGCATGCAGTTGAACAAAAAACTATTAGAAGTTTCAATTTGTTTCACAAATTCAACATAATATTAGATCTTATGTGAGTATACTTGTACTTTTATAGACACAATTGATTAGTGTAAGCTTGCATTTTTGTTGATGAGGCTCAAATATTAAAAAATATTCCAAAAGATAAGTATTTTTTTTATAAATTAGTTTAAAACATATATAAACATATATACATTTTTATATACATATACACATGTATATAAACGAGCCTACAACTGAGTTTGTTTACGAGCATTGTTCATGAACATATAAACGAGCCTGTTCGCAAGCTTTTCGAGCCGAGTTTTTGGGTGCTCAAGCTCGACTCGTTTATTGATTCAAACTTAAAATCTTATTCAATCTCGGCTCATTTATTAACGAGTCGAGACATAAACGAGCTTTTATCCAACCGAACGCCAAGTAGCTCGGCTTATTTACAACCCTATGAAGGCTAGATGAAGTCCATATGCATTAAACTTATATGACCTAGGATAGACATATTCTATGCATGTGAGGTATTTGATGAAATTCCATAGAGGCCTAATGATCTAGTTTAGTTAGGTGAGGCCGTTAGGACCCTTCTAATAAATTTAGAGATGGTTTGAATGACCTTAAGAGAGGCTTTGAACTAGTTAAGTGGAAAGAACACTCATACCCTGAAATCCCATCTCTTTGATGTAGTGAAAATCCATCTTTGCTTGCATCTCAATGATCCAAATGCCTTTATTTAATTTGTTATTTCTTTTATGCTTTTCAAATCAAACCCTTCACAACTCAAAGTCTCAGTTTTTATTGCTTTTTGATCATTAAGTAGTACGCATTCCCTGTGGATTCAACACCCTCTAAAGGTTTTATTACTACATCAATCATTGTGTGCTCGTGAGACACCGATCAAGCACTTTGACCAAGATTGATCCTCCTCTAATGATATTTGAAGGCCTGGTTTTGAAAATTTGTTGAGAGCGTCGACATATGAACCATTGCTGATAGATTTAACATTAATAGAAAGTGAAAAGATAATGGTAGGATGTTGAGGAGGTTTCATATGATGGAGAGAAGAAGTAGTTCTAAGATGCTCTTTTTGGGAAATTCCTTGAAACTCTTTCTTTAAATGAAACAGAGATAGAAATGCTCTAAGTTTTTGGCTACCAATAGCAATATCGTTTATCTGCTTGATAGAAGAATTGAAACCAATAAACTTTTGAGGGAAACAAAGCCAAAACATAACCCCTTCTTATTTAATTTCCATGCCAATTGAACAATAGCTTGGATTCCATATTTGTTAATAGTGCATTGGAAGACTTCTTCTGACCAGTCTAAAGGCAGATTTTCTACATAAAGGAGAGTTTGGTTAAGAGAGGGAAAGGTTGGATATGGAAGAGAAGGAAAGGCAAGCATGGGTTTGGGGCTGGGGTCGGAAGGATGACAAGAAGGAAAGGCTTTCATATTAGGGTCAGAAGGATGAGGGCAGGGGAGGAAAGAGAGGAGAGGTCATGGCTTGCATGATAATTCTCTTTTATTTATTATTTGAAGAAGTGATGTCTTTAACTAATATGACTTATTTGTCTCCCTATTTTTCAATAAATATTATTTTTCATATAACATATGCTAAAGCTCATTAGACCAATGAAACCACCAATAAACTCTATTCAAGATTCTAGTAAATAAATATCATTTACATAATATAAAAGCCCAAAATATAGGTTCAGGACCATGAGGAGGGAAATCAAGAAATTACAGCCAAGTTTGATATATGAAAAAAGTGAATCGATTCAGTGTATGTTGGAGAATGTGTAGGTTCAATGAATTGATTCAAATCTTTCTTAAGAGATTGGCTTAATCATCAAAGGGATTATGAAGGAAGGAATCTTGATTCTCCCTCTATATTTTCTGCAAGATATTTCAAGAATTAAGAGTCAGGATCAAGCCTTGGCGCCAAACTCCCACACTAAATAAATTTATTGTTAATCTGCGAGGCTTTAAATGCCGTTTATGAAAAACTAATAAACAAACCTACTCCAACCTTCAAAACCTTAAGAACATCTCTACCTCATTCACTAGGATAAAAATGACTTCTTTTCACTTTAAAGTAATACCATCTAAGGAGATTTGACATTAGGGATGAACAACTGAGGTTCCAAATTGCGAGGATGTAGTAGTTAACTTCATTAAACCTCATGGACGAAATAGCTAATTTCCCAGAAACTAATTATATTACATGGAAGGATAAATATTCATATGAGAATTTTTTGTCACAAACAGAACCAATGTGCATATGCAGGTGTTGGTTTGTCTAACAAAAGCCAACTCAACTCCAGTTTTTAGCACTACAAACAGTACTTGTACCGTAAACAACACAAATGGTTACACTTAAACATAATAATTAATTCTTTCGATTTTCTAAAACAAAAAAAAAAAATCTTACCTTCCAACTCCTTTCCGCATTTTGTTCTTATTATATTTGCATGGTTGTCATCAAAATTCAAAAGTCTTCTCCAAATTTGAACAATCATATCACTGCCCCCACAACTAAAAACCGAAAGAAAAAAGTATTCAACCGAAAACAAAATAAATTAGCAAATACGTATAAAGCTGAATATGGAAATATTATTTGACATGTAATATTCGGTTTTAATAAATTCAATAATAAAATTAAATACAATTTGATAAATACATAACATAAAAATATATATTCAAGAAACTAAAATGTACTAAACATCTTTCAGTATGCAATATGCTAATTGAATATATTAAAATAATTAATTAACTTTAATCAACTTGTAGATTGGTGAGTTATTTGCTAATTTTTACATACACTATATAATTATTAGATTAACAAAAAGTTTTTGATAGATTTAGCTAAAAATTGAATTTTAGATTTATCAAAATTTTGGATTGTTCTTGGGAAAGCAAATAAACAATTAAAAGGAATCACATGTTAAAAGAAAGTTTGTGTAAATGAAGAATATATAAGTAGAGAAAATCCGTAATTTAGTATCTTGAAATTTTAAGTAAATATTTAGTCTTCTGTGTATCGTGTTATCGCAAAAGAGTACAAATAGAGATGTAATCAAATTGAGTCGAATTTTAAAGTGTTCATGTTCATCTCGATCAAAATGTTTCAACCCCGAACTTGAACTCTAGCTCTTTTTAAGCTCAAAATCATATTCAACCTCAGCTCGTCATAAGTCTAGCGAGTTTTTCAAGCTCGACTTAACAAATGCTCTAATAAAATCGTAAACGAGTTTTGCTAGTTTAAACTTGGCAAAACTCTAAAAAGAATACAATAAAATTTAGGTTAGCTTAATAAACTCATATTGATTATATAGTCCAACAAAACATTATTTGAAGTTTCAACTTGTTTCATGAGTTCAACTCAATATTAGATCATTTGCGAATAAGTTTGTACTTTTATAGAGAATATCAATTAGTACAAGCTTACACTTTTGTCGATGTACCCAAAATATTAAATAATATTCCAAACATAAACATATTTTTCATAATTTAATTTAATACAAATATAAATATATAAGCATACATACAAACATATATATATATATATATATACATACATACATATACACATATGTATGTATGCATGTATGTATGTATGTATGTATGTATGTAAACAAGCCTACAAAATGTATGTATGTAAACAAGCCTACAAATGAGTTTATTCATGAGTTTGTTCACGAACACACAAACAAGCCTGTTCGCGAACTTTTCGAACTGAACTTTTTAGTGTTCAAACTCTACTCGTTTATTAATTCGAGTTTAAAATTTTGTTTAAACTCAACTTATTTATTAACGAGCCAAGTTACAAACGGATTTTTATCAATCCAAATGTTGAGCGTCTCGGCTCATTTACAGCCATAACTACGAAGTCCCAGCATATCTAATTAATCTTGTTTACCTTGTCTTTGCAAGGCCAAAATATTTGTCTTTAGAATTAAATTTCGGCATATCTAATAGAAAAGGCAACTAAAGTCTGAAAACAAATAATAATTAATAAAATATCTCTAAATAAAAATAAAAGAAAAGAGAAAATGAAATAAAAAAAATGTTTCTTAAGTTTTAAGAGTTGAAAGTCGGAATTTTTCGGCTTCACATATAGTGCGGTAATGACCCCATTTGAGCGGTCCCCTTTAAAGGGGTCATTTTTTCACGCACAAAAAAGGAAAATCACACATCATCCATGCACAAATAATAATAATTATGATTATAATTATTATTGATCAAAATAATAAACAAATAAAAATTAATAAAATAAAGCTCTCCGTCCTACCAATGACGCATCAGCTGGCCTTCAACTTGTAATAATCTTTGTTTAATTACTCACTGGTTGCCCATTTGACTCAAACACCAATTTTTTTAAATTTAATTTGTCAACCCTCTCGGTTTTATTTATGGTCGTTACGTTACATGTTTCAGTTGTATGTTTGTGTCTTCTTAAACAATAACACGTCTGGGGTCCACTTCAAAATCTTGGTTGTGATGATGGTAATGGTGGTTTATTTATTTTTGAGTTTTTGTTTTTTCATCATAAAATTTTATAGATTGTAGTCTCAATCGCTTACTGAATGTCTGTCTTCTTTTGCATATAAAATCCCTGAGTATGTTTCTGTCTTCTTTTGCATATAAAATCTCTGAGTATGTTTGTTAATTGGGTTTCTGATATAGAATGGCCTACTAAATACTTGGCTCACTTTGATTTGGATTTTAATTTTGTTTTTGATTAATTAATCAAGTGTGATTTGGGTGTTTGTAGATACCCAGTTGGTTTTTTTTTTTAATCTTTACGTGTTTTTAGGTTCTGGGTCGATCTGGGTATTTTTTAATCTGCTGTATTTTTTAACTGAAATTGTAGTGGCAGTAGCATCAGTTGAGTTGTTTTGGGCCATTTTTAGGACTATTGTGTTGTTTCCACGAAAATGACATTCTGATTTTGTGTTTTTTGTCGTCCTTGTTGATTTGGTATTTGATGAATTTTCAATAATATCATGCTAGCTAAACTAAGCCTTCTTTTTTGGGTTCTCTCACAGAAAAAATTGAGATGTGTAAAAGAAGGACCAGTTGTGTTTATATTATTTTTTTTCTCAGCAAGTTGAGGTTGTGGATTGCTGATAAATATGTCCATACTTTTTATGTCCTTTCTGTTTAGTCCTCCTATGAATCTTCCCTTGTGTTTGGCATCAAACAAAGCCTACCCTTCACTGTCATCATTAACATTGCTCTATATAATATATTGATTTGGCTCTGACGAATGATCGAATTGTCGACCTCTTATTTAATAGTTTTCTACTGGGACTCTTGACAATTTAATGGTTGATTTGCTTCCTTACTCAAAGACGTGTGCTTTGTAGGGTCTGCTATATAAAACATCTTTGTTTGTAAAGCTTTGATCTTTAAAACTAATGAGGACTCAGAGAGGAAAGCGTTCTGATGTACGTTTGATTTTTCGTTCTCTGATTTTATTTCTGCTGTTTTTTAAGTATTGCTGGTGTTTATGTTTGGAGGGTTGGATGTGATTGATTGCAGGCTTTTTGGCCTTCACTTGTGATGAAGAAGTGGTTGAACATAACGCCTAAAGTGTATGATTTTAGCGAGGACGAGTACACTGAGACTGAGAGTGAGGATGATGGTATGGTTTTAGCAATTTGTTTTAACCACCAAGATTCTTGATTGATCTTCCTGTGTTCTTATCATTCTTTCTGCAAATTTTTTACAGCTTCATCTCTTAAAGATGAAAGAGTTAATAGCATAGAAGATCGTGCCCACAGGACACATGGGACCCCACCTGATTTCCGAAGTCAAATTTCTGGTAATGAACTGCTCCTTATCTCTTGTATTGTTTTTTCTTCTCCCTTCAATTAATACTAGTGTCTAGCCTCGCCTAGTATTTGAGAATTCTTTTCTTGTCATCAATTTTTTTTTTGTTATGCTAGATCATTTCATGATCATCTCATGATTACTTGATTAATTTCTCCAATTCGAGAAGTTTTTGGGCGTAGACTAAAGAATCAAAGAAAGCTACATTTGTTTCTTATTTGCCTACAAAAATATGAAAAGATCATTATACTTTCTAGTCTAAAACGTTGATAAATAATTAAAATATGTAAATATTTTCGATGTTTCTGTTGAATCCAGAGGCACCGTCAAAGGGCTACTCATTGAGACACAGACGAGGAAAATCTGAAACTCTACGTGTTCAGTACATAAATACTAAGGATGTGAGGTTTGGCTGTAATCCAGTTGAAGTTTCATACGTCTTTTTACAACAGAAAATGGAGTCATAATCGGATATTTGGTTATCAGGGTGACAATAGGCACGTGGAATGTTGCAGGGAGGTCTCCGTATGGCGATCTTGAGATTGATGATTGGCTTTGCACAGAAGAGCCAGCTGATATGTACATCATTGGGTGAGTTTGTTTTTTGAAAAGTTTATATGCTGCAGACGCAAAGCTTTAGAACAAGTGCAATGGGTCTCCTGCCTTTCTTAAGTTCTCTGTATCCACTAGAATTTATGTCCTTGGTTGCACATATGTCAAAGATTTGTAATTTCTATATGGGCTTTATTTTTCTGCTGTGGTGTTCATAAATTTTGAACTTAGAGAAATCATATCAAAAGAAAAAAAAAAGATGTACAACTCCATATGCAGTTAATATGAGATGCTTGACTAAGTTGAATTATCTGTACTAGAAATATTCTGTTTATATCAAATTTATTTGATAGTGAATAGATCAGTAGCATTGAAAATTTTAGCTTCTGGTGAGATTATAATATTATGCAACGAATTTCAGTTTTCTTCTTGATCTTTTGTTTACAGTTTCCAAGAAGTGGTCCCTTTGAGTGCTGGAAATGTATTGGGGGCAGAGAGTACTCGACCAATTCCGAAATGGGAGGCAATCATTCGAAGAACTCTAAACAAATCTTTACACACTGGCAGCAAACATAAATGTTATAGTGCTCCACCCTCTCCAGTGTTGAGGACTTCTTCTGTTGCTGATGAACTTGCAGATGAGGTTGATGTTCTGCCTCTAGACATTATGGCGGAAGAGTATGTGGAAACTGGTGATGATTGTGAAGTCAAAAGACAGGAACTGGAAAAAATTATTGGACTTCAGAAGAATATGCATTTGAAAAGAATATATGGGATTGATTGTGACAGTAGATTAGACTGGCCTGAACGTTCACTAGATGCTACTCCACAGGTTATCTCTTCAAATTCCAAGCTGCGGAGAGTATCAAGCAGTTCTGCAAGAATGGGATTTGGTTTGGTGGAGAATTCTTCACTATTCAGTCCACAAAATTTTGCACTAAATGGAACTAGACTGGAAAGAACTCACTACAGTTCTGGAAACCTATGCTCGTTGTGGGTGGAGCGTCAAATCAGGACTGAAGTTCCTGAAGTCGCTAAAGTTCCTGAAATCCCTGAAGTTTTTGGTACACTATCTGATACATGTGATGGGTTATCTGAAGAGGAAGATGACATTTTCCTGGAAGAACCAAAGGAAAAAATTAACAATGGATTCATCAAGGGTAATGAGAGATCGTGTTCTAAGTATGTACGCATTGTTAGCAAGCAAATGGTGGGGATATATGTATCAATTTGGGTGCGCAAGAGGCTGAGAAGACACATAAACCATTTGCAAGTTTCTCCGGTTGGAGTTGGTCTCATGGGCTATATGGGAAACAAGGTAACCCCACCGCATCCTCATTTTTCATCTGCTTAACTTAATCTTTTTCTACCAAATAGGATGAATATTAAGGCATAATACGCCAGTACTTGTTAGCATTAGTTAAAAACCAGGCAGCAAGAACGGTGTCATGCACTTGTTTCCTTTCTTTATCTTTGCTTTGGCATAGGTGTATTGATGCTGCGCATGTTCCTGGATATCTGACTTGAGATTGCGGATGCAGGGATCTGTTTCTGTGAGCATGACTCTTTTCCAATCAAGGATGTGCTTTGTTTGTTCCCATCTGACCTCAGGTCAGAAAGAAGGGGCTGAACAAAGGCGTAATGCTGATGTCAACGAGATCATAAGGCGTACTCATTTCTCATCCGTCTTTGACGCAGCTCAACCCCAGACAATCCCTTGTCATGAGTAAGCATCTTTTAAATTCATACTTCACTTACTTCTTTGAATGACTTCACTGTCTTGAAATATGAAGTTACCAGATTACAGTGCTTCAATCTGCTAATTTAGTTTAACTGCAAAATCTGGGTGATATGACAAATTCACTTATCAGTTAGAATAAGGTGTCTAAAGTGTTGATACAAGCTTCATTTGTCATTCTAATGTCTCTGCTGCTCATATATTCTCTTACCATACCTTAAGGAAATAAAAATTCATCAATTAAACAAATTTCAGTTTTCTTCTTGATCTAATTCCAGGAATCAATAATAATACAATCAATCTGAAGGCCGCATGCTTCTCGTTATACTAAACACAAGGATTTCCAGATGAAAAGATAAGATATTATTTATCAAACTATAAAAATGGTATCTGAGAATTAAGCCCAGAAAACTTCCAATAACTTTTGATTTGCTGGCCTTTTTTATCATAAAGTTTGGACCATTTTCAGCAATTTCAATTTTCTCTCCCTTCTAATGATCATGCAAAATGTGGATTTATGATTGAATGCTTGCGCATACAGTCAGATATTCTGGTTTGGGGATTTGAATTATCGCCTTAATATGTTGGATGCGGATGTAAGGAAGCTTGTTGCTCTGAAGCAATGGGATGAACTTATTAATAGCGACCAGGTGAGCAGTGAAACTTGTTATCAAATTTTCTGAGCTTTTCCAACCTGCTTCATCTTTGTCTGAACCGTCCATCTAGAGCACATTGTAGGATGAATAGGAAACAGTGTCTCGACTTTAACTATGATTCTGAAATTTGAGATAGAATTAAACTACAGAATAGTTAAAAGTGAGGAAATATATTTGGTGGTAAAGAATCGCTGCAACTTACTGGATTCTGAAAACTAATGGAATATGTTCAGCAGTAACTTCTTGTCAACATTTTGCGATTGGATGAACATTAGAAGCTCATGGTTGTGTGATGGTTTTTCATATTCTGTTATAATACTTTCTTCGTATTGCTTTTTTCTAAAGATTTTTTGCCATGGAAATAATGGAATCCAATTTCCATTTAGCTAAGCAAAGAACTTCGTAGTGGGCATGTGTTCGACGGATGGAAAGAAGGAGTGATAAACTTCCCTCCTACGTACAAATATGAAATAAACTCCGATAGATATGTTGGAGAGAACCCAAAAGAAGGGGAGAAGAAGAGATCGCCGGCATGGTAAATGACAATGAAATATAATAAAATGTTACGTCTATGTACATATATACTGGTTCAGAATTTATGGTTTGCTTGCCACTTCTTTCTGTCTTCCACAAGACGCTGCACAACTAATTCTAGAATACCTTTGATACAGTCGTAATTGATTTGCAGGTGCGATAGAATACTATGGTTTGGAAAAGGCATAAAACAGTTGTGCTATAAGCGAGCGGAAATGAAGCTGTCTGATCATCGTCCGGTTTGTTCAATGTTCTTGGTCGAAGTTGAAGTCTTGGATCATCGGAAGCTGCAAAAAGCCCTTAATGTCAATAGTGCTGCAGTACATCCTGAGATTTTTCCTGTTAAAGATGTGGAGCTAGAGCTATAGCAGACGCAAGGTAAACGGTCAAGTTCTCTTAAACATTAAACAAGGTGTCATATATTATAGTGATAACTACTGTAATTTCACTTGATGTCAGTAACTAAAGCAGAAATTTATTGACTAATTGTGGATTTTAACACATCGAACTGATCATTTGTCTTCGCGGCCGAATTGCAGATCCCCTTAGCGAGGATGAAGTACAAACATCTTATTGAGAAATAAGCCTCCATAAGCTGTTATTAACACCAGCAGAGACATTCCATTCTGATCACAAAAGAAACGTGTAACTTTATTTTTTTTTTTGACAGGTATAGGAACTAATTTGTAAAATTTTGAGTATCTTCAACGATTTTGTTTTACAGATATAGCAGAGGAACTTTTTCTTGTCAGAGGTCAATGTATGAAATACCTCAAATGTTTATGGTCTTAGTTGGGTTATTCATAGAGTATGTTAAACTGTAATTATCCAGGTTTTTCTTTTCTTTGGTCTGATAGAACTTTTGGAGTCATTAACTTCTGTCTTCTTCATAATACCTTAACAATTTAGAATTCATTTTCATATTGCTTCGGAAATAACCGTATTAGAGAAGTACAGGGGATTTTAGTAGGTTCTCAAGACTAATCAGGATGTATAAATTTATCCATATATTGATAACTGTATGGTGCTATTAAACAAAGGAAGCATTTCACCCTCAACCAAGAGGGTTGAGGCTAACGCAAATTCGTGATGCTTTATTGCTGGTTCCTAAACTTCAACAGTTCAAACAAATATTTCATCCATTTTGATGCTACTGCTTTAGTTCCCTTCATGCTAATGTTGTTTTTCAATGGTTATCTAGATCTGCTAATCTAGTTGCAGACTGGGTGGCGAAATCCTGACTTTCGAACGGTTGTTTCGTAAAGTGGAATATTAATTCTCATTTGCACTTGAATGTTCTGTGTAGCAAGGATATTTATGATTTTATCAATGAACCAAGAATCTTTCAATGGCCAAAGAAAAAAAAAAAAAAAGAGGGTTGGCTTTGACAATGAAGACATCCTATCAATTTTGGATTTGACCATAGCGATAGCATTACTTCTAAGGAAAAATATTGGTTCTTACTTGAGACAAGTTTCTGACAAAAACAGCTTGGTAAACTATGTGCAATGAGACAAGAAAAAACTAATGTCAATCTCTTCCATCCAAAAACACTCATAATGTAGGTTTGCCAAAAGACATTTTTTTAACAAATTCATAAACAATAAAACATAACAATTTGTTAGTGTTTAGATGATAAAAAATATTTATATTATTATGCATATTAATATTTGAATAAAATATTTTATAAGTACTAGTAATATGGCCAAAGGTGGATTAGATAGCACCACCAAAGGTTTGGTGGACCCTTAGGATAATCCTTGCTGACCCAACCTGTCTGGATTTTATCCCGTACCTTCTTTTGTGGTGGGGGACATAACCCCAAAGTAGAGTTCGTCTTCTAGTTCTTTATTTTTTGAAATAAAAATTATGGTGAAACGATGTCGTTTTGTACTGTTTTTTTAAATAATAAATAAATATTGGGTGAATAACTTGCTATTGGCCTAGTTTTTTTTTTAAAAAAAAATAGCATGTCTTGTTGTTCGCTAGGGCTTAATTTTTTTTAAAAAAGGAGTATTGTTGAGATAGTCCCCTTTAACCGAAATAGAAAACAAAAAACAAGTCTGGTAGTGAAAGAGAGCATAGTGCTGTTGAAAGCACCACTCACTTGCGACCACCTTCATCAGCCGCCCTTCTCCACCACCATGATACAGTCCGCCAGTAAGTCCTTCCAACTCATTCTTTTTTTTTTTGTTTATTCTCCTATTTCAATTAATTTGGGACTTAGCCACTTAGGGTTTGTGAGTTTTAAAAATTGATTTAATTGTGAATTGTTAAGTTAAGATTTATGTTTGAAGAAAAATCCTTATACATGGTATGCTCATTGTTTTGCCCATCAACTTCAATTAGCAGTTGTTGTATGCAAGACAAATCAATATGTTTGTGACTTTTTTAATTACGTTGGTATGGTTGTGAATATGTATGGATCATCTTGCAAAAGGCAAATAAACTTCAACAAGAGTGTTGAACCAAGGGTAGTTCATATTCAATTCCCTTTTATATTTTCGATTAATGTACAAAATTCAAGATCAATGAAGACTAGAAAAAGACAAGAAAATCATGTTCTTGAGTCCAGGGGTCAACCTACAAATATTGGAAGTCGACTGGTGCATTAAGAAATCAATTGAAGATGATCTAGGATGTTGGTAGTCGACTAATCGACAAATAAATTCAATAAGAAAAGTTGGAAGTTGACTAATGGCACCATGACTCGACTAATGGAACAAAGTCACTTGGTACTAGACTACCAGAGTCATTGTGGTAGTTGACTAACAAGATCATGATTAGCCAAAAAATGATTCAACGAGTCTTTTATGTGTTTAACAAGTCATATCATTTAAAAATAACGGTCGTTTAATGGTCACTTGACCTTAGTAGTCGACTACTGAAGCTTGATAGTTCACTACCCAAGTGGACAAAAGTGAAATCTGAGGCTCGTAGTCGACTAATGACTCTGGTAGTCGACTAATGAAGCATGTCAACATCAAAGAGCTTCATGATTGATTTCTAATGGGTTCCTATGCTACTCCAACGGTTAGAACAACTTCAAAAACCTTCAAGATTCTATAAAAGGGACTCCAAACTTCAGAATTAAGTAGCTTACTTCTTGGTTTATCAAGCTTACATTCATCATCTTTGAAAGCTCCCAAAAGAGGTCAAAATTAGTATAGTGTGGGTAGGTTATTCTTCATCTCTTATCCTAATGTCCTACCATTATTGTTATCATTTGTAAACACTTTTGGTGTGGAAAAGGTTTGGTGCGATCCTAAGAAAATAACATTGTAAGGGCTTTAGAGGTGTGAACCTAAAGAGAAATCAACCTTGTGGTTATGCTTTAGAGGTGTGAGTTGGAATTAACCTTCTTATATTGGCCTTAGAGGTGTGAGTCGCGATCAACCTTGTTGTATTGACTTTGTTGGATTGAGTCAGAATTAATCTTCAAATATAGTGGATGGGGAAAATCCTAAGTGAGACACCTAATTAGCGGACGTAGGCATAGACTTGTTACCGGTTTGGGAACCACCGGTTCCGTTTCAGGAACCGGCAGTTCCAGTTTCTGGAATGAAAGAACCGAAACCAAACCGTGGTTCTCACAGTTTGGTCCAGTTCTAATTCGGTTCGGTTCCGGTTCTAGTTTAACCACCGATTCTGGTTCGGTTCCCTCTTTTTTTTTTGAAATTTTGTTTTAAATCCACTATTTCATCCCGTCAATTTTTTTCCGGTTTGTAAATTTTGTTAATTCAATAATTAATTATAGTACCAATAATACATTGTATTCCAAAATATTTTTTAATTATTTACAAATAAATTAATTATTCTACTAGTAATTACATCATATAATTTTAAACAAAATTAAAAAAAATAATTAAATTTTATTAAATGTAATGAAATAACAAAATAACTAATTTAAACTATAGTAAAAAAGTAGAAGAAATTTGAAAAATCTAATTGCAAAAAATAACTTTGAGAAATATAGAAAACTTAATTACAATATTAATATATATAAATAATTAATAAGAGCCATTTAGAGCAGAATAATTTTTTGAGAGAGAAGAAATATCGTGAAATTGGTAGGAATAGGGTATGAATATTTATAGAGTTGAAAAAAGAAAGGAAAATGGAGGTTCGAACTGCCATTTCAACGGTTTCTAGAGGAATGAAATCAAAACCTAAAACGCAACCCTCCGATTTTGGTCAGCCGATTCTAGTTTGGTTTATCGATTCCAGTTCAAATTTTACATGTCTACATAGGCACGGTTTGGCCAAACCACTATAAATTGCTCATGTTCTTTCTTGTCTACTCTTTCAACTCAATCAAGCAACCAGAAACAAATAGAACATGATAGAAATGTAGAACGTATTGAGAATTGAGAAATAATTTCAAGTAGACATAAAAATCAAGAAATTTCTTTGCATAGACCAGGTTATACTCGATGGGGATCTCACAACACAACCATAATTCGCCTTGAAGATTTGTGGGCCTTAAGTTCTTGAAAACATATTTGTTGATGGTACTGATCCAGAGGCAAAACGTTCAGTCAGAGGTTTGCTCCAAAAATTGGGGAGATATGAGTTTGTCTTTGTTATGATATTGGTAAAACATCTGTAAGGAATAACAAATCAATTGTCATTGATTTTATAACAAAAGGATCAAAATATTTTAAATGCTTTTAATTAGATCGGGGTTGTGAAAGATGACTTACAAAAATTTAGAGAATTTGGATGGAATAGTTTATTGAAAAAAGTTGAGACTTTTTGTGAAGCTAATTAAATTCCAGTTATTAATATGGAGGATATCGCCCCAAGATGCACTTGCATAAAGAGAGATAGAAAAACCATCACTAACTATCATCGTTATCACATGGAATTTTTTGTGAGGTAATTTGAAAAGTTGTTACTTAATTTTCTTAATTTCATTAATTTTGGGTCATTACTTGATTTTAATTACTTTGTCACAATACTAGGTTATTAATTCAATTGCACAAGAGATGAGGAATCATTTCTCTGAAGTAAGCACATATTTACTTGATTGCATTGCATGTCTTGATCCAAGGAATGGATTCTTTAATTTTGATGTTGGTAAACTTGTCCATCTTACTCATCTTTATCAAGAGGATTTCTCACATACTAATCGTATGATGATTCCACAACAACTTCAAACTTTTCTAGCTGATGTAAGAAGGGAAAAATGGTTCTCTTGTGTTGAAGAATTGGAAAGTCATGGAAAGAAGATGTTTGAACCTATGCAAGATAGAGTTTTTTCGATGGTCTATTGTATGATTGAATTGGCATTACTCCTACTAGTTACTACTGCATCTGTTGAGAGTCTGGGATGAAAATTGTCAAGAATGAATTGTGAAATAAGATGGGAGATGAATGGTTAAATGATAGGTTGATGGTATACATCAAGAAGGAGATTTTTGCAACTATTGACAATGACTCTATTTTGAATCATTTTTAAAATATGGATACTCGTAAGAATCAATTGTCTCACCCTACAAACACAAGTGTCGCTTGAGTTGTACTCGTATTTTTATTTTTAACTTTCTTTCATATTATTTTATTGCACTATAATACCATCATATCAAATGTTAAAAAATAATTATTTTAATTCATTCTAAATCCGACCCTACCTTGGCTAAATCTTGGCTTTGTCATTGAATATGGCGTACCAAAAGTGATCTAGAAATATAATGAAAAGAGTGACTTGATGGTCCAAAAATGGGCTAGCAACGGTTGGGTTGTTAGGGATTGGCGATGGCTTGATGGTTCAAGTTGGAGAAGACTTGATGATTCAGAACTGCGAATGGTTTGTGGTTGTGAAATGTAACACTTTTGTTGCCGAGTGAACTTAAATGGAATGAGAAATTAGTTTGTCAAATTTGTTGTAAAACAAGGAGAATAAAAAAAAGAGATCAAAGCAACCCTATCGTAAGAATGCATTTACAAATGCAACGCAAAGAAGAGACTTTATTGAGTTTTTTCTTTTGATTTTCCGTAGATAAAGACCAAAATAAAATAGTAAATGATGTGTTTGATCGTATTTATTGCAAGTGTACAATAGTCAATGTAGGTATTCTTTGGGTGTTAAATCCATATGGAACATGCACTAGTTAATGATCGAAAAATAAAGGAAAGCGATAAAATCCGATAATTTGAGTTGTGAAGGATTTGATTTTAAAAACATAAAATGAAATAACAAAATAAATAAAGGTGTTTGGATCATTGAGATGCAAGTAAAGGCTCCTATTTATTAAATCAATGAAATGGATTTTTGTGGTATGAGTGTTCTCTCCACTTTATTTGCTAAAAACATCTTTCGATTTCATTTAAGTTATTCCTAGATTTATTAGGAGGTCCTTCCGATCTCATCTAACTAAATTAGGCTCATTAAATCTATCAGAAATTTTATCAAACACCTTGTTGGCAATGAATATGTTTATTAAAAACTTAACGAGTTTGATACAAGAAGACCTAACCTAAACTTCTTCTTTCGATCTATCATTTGGGTATGTCACAAACAACATTGTTATCATGACCCGAAAACGGAAAATGACCAGCGTACAAGATAAACCGAACCGGAGTCTTGGTCCGTCTAGAACAAGCCTTGGATAATCAGAACAACTACCCAATTGTTATTTCAAATCATAATTAAACAGAAATGAAATAAAGGTTTTATTACAAAAATAATGTCAAAATAATATTTCTAAGTAATAAAACATAAGTTAATATGTAAATAAAATATTATTAACCAAAATAATCAGATACAATCATATCTCACAGAACTCGGTGTGGATCATCTAATGAACGGACGTACTGGGATTTGGGCAAAAAAGCACTCACTGATGACCAGAAATCCTCATTGAGCGTATAAGCAAGATAACCTGAAAAATATTAAGGGAGGGGGTGAGAAAACTCAGTGAGAAACGACATTCTAGATCGCCTCCAGAACATCAAATAAACCGTTTGAAAATGTTTTCAAAAAATATTGCATGCACGTATATAATCAGACACTAATAGTATACACTCGTATACGTAGGTAGTTGTTCAGAAATTCATAACAAACACAAAAACGGTTTATACAGATAACAAACAATAGACAGTCATACGAAATAAAAATAAGAATATCATATATATATATAGTAGACAATGCACGCATATTAATATTATTAGAAATTACAACCAGAAAATATTTTGCAGACAAGCAGACAACATAATAATTACCAGATAGATATTATGACAGAATTTCATATAATTATTATAATACATACATCATGCAATTAATTATTCTACTAAAATCAAAGATCTAACGCTCTTGTCTTGAAAAGCGAATATTTTGTAAAATTACAAAATGATCCCTCAAATTTTGTAAAATTATACTTTAATCCCTAAGATCTCAAAAATTTATAAATTAGTCCTCAAAGTATTGTCAAATTACCAAAAAGTCCTCTAAGTAGTCAAAATTCCTAAACAAATACTCAAACTCTTAAAAATTACTAAATTGTCCCTAGACTCTCAAAATTACAATTCTGGTCCAGAATATGCAAATATCAGATTTGGTCCTTTCTATAAAAAATTACCAAAAAATGCCCAACTCTCAATTCAACAGATAGAAATCGAATCCAAACACCTACATAAGCTTTAATCAACCTCAGGAACTTAAATGTACACTCGATTTCTCAAAAAAGCTTAAAATTGCTCAAAAATTCATTAAACCTATAGCTAACCCTAGCCCAACCAAAAACTCATTGAATCCTTTGCTTCAAAACTTGAATCATGTTTATCTAAATCACATCTAACTTAATCTGACATCCCCAAGCATCCATTTCATCAAAATCATCCGAAAATTCAAACCCTAAAACATTTCAACCTAAAACGGATTTATGACATAAATACACAAAAATGATGTAAAATTCAGAAAAGGAATGAAATATTACCTTAGATGATGACTAGGAATGTTGGGGAAACAATGTGGAAGAGTTTTGGATGAGATTGAGGGAGAGCTGAGTGAAAATGGGAGAGAACAATGAAGGGGCCTGGGTTTTGGGGATTTTAAAGACCTCCAGACCCAAAACACACCGTATAACTGATTACCAAGGCTAACGTACATTAGTTGAAGTTAAAGTATGCTATCGGGCCTTAAAGTATGTTACCAAGTCACTAACATACATTATCGAGGTCAAAATAGCATCATAAGCTTATGCTTCGAACTTAAAGTACGTTACAAAGGAGCTTACATACATTGATCATGCCCAGCTATCATTAACGTACGTTATCCACTTGTTAACGTATGTTAACAAGTTTTCCAGATAGCGTACATTAGCAGAAGGAACAACATACGTTAATGCTACCCAGATTACATTTCTCAACTTCTTTCGCTTCCAAACACGCGCCAGATCATTTGTAAGGCTTAACAACACCCAAATTTACAAAATTAACATCATTAAACATCTTTGAATACTTAATCATCATCTCAAACATTCCAAGAATGGATCAAAATTGAAGGAAATCAAATCAAAATTGAACAAAAGGCCATATAGATACTAGTCAGAACAGACGAGGTATTACAATTGTGGTGTTCAAGAACAATGACATTTAAATAAAATAAGTCATCAAATCTACCATAGTAATAACTAAAGAACTCAAGAACATAAACAAACCCATTCAATAAACATAGTAAGTGTTCATCAGAACTTACAACTCAAAATCCAAACTAAATATTTACACTACCATTGTTCAAGAAAAATGAAAATAAACACTAATCTCAAGAAGAAACAACATCACCAAAAATAAAATGAGAAATGGAAAGCAAAAAATGAGGGGGATTCCTTTCCAAGATCATAGGTATCTTCAAGGAACCTCTTTTCTTTCTCTTGGCTCCTTTTCCTTCTTGTTAAAACCTTTTTTTTTTTGGTGAAGTGTGGTTGTTCAAAGATCTCCAAAATAGTGTAAAAGAGGTGTATTTATATCCATCTTGGTCCCTCCAAACCCTGGGACAACTATCCAAAAGATGCCATCTTTTTGTGCCTTAGTCCCCACCATTTTGTCCACTTTCGCCACCTTCTCTTTCATCCTTCTTGGGAGGGCACAGCTATGGCCCTCAAAGGCCATGACCGTAGCTCCTTTCTGCTTGCAAAAACCAAGCCATGGTGGTTTGGCCACATTTTTTGGGAGTTTTGGCCATGGACTTTGGGCAGTTTCTTGCCACGATCATGGCTTGAAAATGCCATGATTGTGGCTCACTTCTGGATTTGTTTTGCATGCACCATGGTCATGGATTTTGGGTGTGGCGTTTTTTCATGACCATGGCATAGGGTCGACTACTATGGCGCTTATGTTCGGTTTTCTTCTCACTTTCTTCCATTGATCTTGCAACTTTAAAAAAAAAATCTTTTCATGCCTTTTTCTTCTCTTTTCCATCTCATTTCATACATTCCTCATCACCCTAAACATTATATAAAAATTTTGTAAATTCAATAGAAAATGCATACACAAAAGGTGATAATACTTGAATTCTTGCTAGAATAATATGTCTTTTTAGCCTACATCAATTTGTTGAATCATACCTTGTCCAGTCTCATAACTCCAAATTTAATTAAAGTTCATACAAGATTTTAACGTATAATGATCCATAGGTAAATCTCCCAAATTTTACTAATCTCCTTGAATCTTCTAACAATTGCTAATTTAAAGAGCTACTCATATTGACAATATCTTTTATCTCATACATCACATGTTGAAAACTAATACATCGTATTTAGAAGAAAACATCAGTTCTCAACAATCCTTGTTGATTTTTTTGGCTCGGTGATCCTTTCGACTCTCTAAGAAATTCAAGTCTGACTCTTGGCAATCCCTTAGTTAGGAGTCAGCTTGTTGTTCTCCTATATGATTAGCTTTGCTTCTCTTTGCTTTTCAGCTTCTCTAAGAGCATGACTTGACCTTATGCTTGAATCTGCAACACCATCTCCCTATAGCACTTAACCATATAATCTATAGCATATTAGTTATAGAACATTTTACAAAAAGAAATTCATAGATAAAACTAAGAAAACTCATAAACATAAGTATTATCATATAATACACGCCAATTTTGATAAACTATGCATGATGAGTTTCAAAAATCTCATCCTTAAGTCCTATATGCACACATGATAATGACAGAGGGAGTGATCATGAGATTCTAATCTCTAACTAGTCGTACTATCCACAAGCTTGGAAATCAACTCAAAAAGTTAACCAGTTAATACTTAGGAATGACTTTGCTCTTTATATAAATTGTAACTCAACGAGGAAACCAAACACATAAGAAATAATATATAAAGATATTAATTATAAACAAAAAATCAAATAAATAAAACAATATCCAAATAAAACAAGTGTGTAGTGTAAGTCTATTTAATAGAGGAAACTTAAAGGTCTAATCAATATCTAATAAAAGTAACATGCAGGACTAACTAATAAATCCAATAAATTGTTGGCTAGCCCAATTTATAGCAGAATGAATTCAAGATGTGACTCTAATGAGTTTAACCATGTATAGTACTTAGTTTTGTCTACCATCCCATATAACCAATATTTACAATATAATTGCAAATACCTAAGTATATTATCAATATTATTCCTTTTAAACTATATTAAATCAAATGCAGAAATTGTACACAAGTATAGCTCAATAATATTTTCATTGGTTCATACACTATATCCTTTTTATTGACTATATTTGAGCACATATCCTATAAGAATTTACTAATCGCATATAAGCAAATCATAGGCATCAAGCGATACAAATAATTCCAGATACCTCATAAAAACACATAATTATATCGTTATATTAACTATATACAAATATTGCAAGTAATAACACATAATGGGTTCCACTTACAATACAAGGTAAAGTCAAGTTCCTTTGTTGCCTCCCTTGCCTCCTCGTTGTCTTTCTTGCTTAATTCATACATTCACACAAAAAAAATTAATAAATAATGCGTTTGTACCATTATATGCTTGGACGTTATTATGATGCATGTTTCGGTGTCAACACTACCAATATACGCTTATGCACAAAAATAGGTATAAACTAAGACATTCTAATTAGTCTAAGACTATTCTAATAAAATTATAAGATTCAGGGTAGATTGGTCATTAAAATGAAATGGTCGACAATTGCAAAGAAAATGAATAAACCCAATGTAGGAACCAATATAAATAAAAAGCAATCAGTTCTTGTTATTTTATCAAATAAACTATCAAAATAGATTCCTTTTACTTTCAAATTAAAAGCACATGTAATAGACATATAAAGGTTTATTTCATATCAAAAATCACCTCTAATTTTCCCTAATAAAACCTCTAAAAATTTTAAAACTTACAGCTTCTGCGTTAGATTTTTAGATTACACCACTTTGTACTTATTTCCTTTCACCATCAATTATCAAATTCAAATGCAACAAAACTTTATAGACACGTAGTAGACACAAAGGAAAAATTTTCTAGTTTTGGTCATCAAGAAATTAGGTCTTTATGGTTGTCAAAATCTATGTATAAAACAGGATTGAGATTTTGAAAAGTAGGGCATTTTGGGGACAACATCTAATTGAGCAACCATAGTTCATAACCTTTAAATCCAATCATACAAAATTCTATAGAATTATAGAAGATATATAGACACAAAAATTTTATATTTCTTGCTTCATCAGAATGTCTCTTGGAACCCCAAAATAGGGTTGCAATTATAGACTAAAATTTGAACCCTAAACAGGCCTATGTTGCAAATCATGTAATTATATGCATAATTTATGATCTATTTCATTTCTTTGGAATAGAAAACCTTTGAAAGATTATACTACAGATAATATGTAAAGAAGAATGAAGAAATGAACTCAGTTGTTTAGGATGCAATTAGTGACGGACCCAGGATCATTTTCACCTAGGGCACCGCTAAATGACGTCACGAAAGTTGGCAGTGACTTTAGTGGCGAACAGATGAACGATAAATCAAATTAAGAGTTTAATTGTTTATGTTTTTAAGTTCATGGACTTAAAAGTTATTATAATAAAACTATATATGTAAGACTTTGTATTATAATGAAACTACATATATAGGACTTTGTCGGTGCCAGGGTCACGGGACCCCGACCCCCTAGGTCCATCCCTGGGTGCAATAAACAATTATTAAGAGGCTTTTTTTTCATTTTTCTATTGATTTTCTTCGCCAAATCTGTTCTTCCCCTAATTTTCTCCATTCTCTCTTATTTTTTCCCTCTTCTAAAAATGTCGAGCATCAAATGGTTCTGTTATCCCTTCTTTTGCCTCGATTTCATCATGTTTTTAAGGTCAAACGATGTGGAAAGAAGCTGCAAAGAGGTCCAATAAGACAATTCTATATTTCTCTTTCCTATTTACTCCTCTTGTTGTATTTCCTAACATAAGTATGCCTAAATCTATGAGCTATTCATAGTCACCAATTGATACTAATATATACACCTAGCTGGATGATTGTGAAATTACTTGTTTACCCCTATTCGTATGTATTTAACTTTCTAACCCTACTTCTCCTACTGATAAACCGTTTCACACCTTGTTAGGTTTTCTAAGTTGTTTTAACATCATATTAACAAATAGGAATGATTTATATAATGTCAACTGCATGCACATGTGATATAAATGACTTATGCAATACATGCTAATGTATACTTAGTTTTAGTCGAGGTTGTAACAGGGTCTTTCATGTTGAACTGGATTTACAACAACAGAATTTATAGATTTATTATCCACAAAAATGGTAGTTAGGGCTGGAGAATAAAAGCCCAAATCCATCATTTTTTTATAAGCTGAATGGTTTGATTTGCTGTTGCTGCTGTTGATGATACAGACTTCGCTTTGGCAGTTGATTAAGCAATAATGTCTTGTTTTTCAGAATCCCAGGAGAATGCTCCACATCCAAACAAAAACATAACCTAAGTGCTTTTATATTCTTCAGCGTCGACCTAATTACTATAAGCAAATTCAATTGTTTCTCCATTTTCAACTGGTTCATACCACAAACCAAAATTCAAAGTCTCTTTTGCTTACCTAAGCTTTTCCATTAATCACTCATTTTGAAGTAATACAATATAATGTGTTCTTTAAAAGTTAATATCTTATTTTATAATTGACTTGGTAGAAACAATTTATGTTATGAATTGAAATTTGCATCAGTTATATTGTTTAAGGTTATTTATTTTGCATTATATTATACTATTCTACTCATATTTTATTGTTTTTTTTGTATAAGAAACGTTTGAGTTGGTTTTTGAGTACTCACTTATATCAACCCTAATATAGTTTCTCTCACGTTGGTTGCTTTATGGGGTGCAAAAAGTTGATCGTTGTTTTTGTGTTGCTTGAATTCCTCCATCGATTTGTGAGTGTGACTTGTTTGTGGCACAATTATATAGTATCAACCTAGTAGCTCCATGAATAATTGTCTGAAGTGTTGATGAACGTATTGATTTGATTTAGTGACGTATTATTTTAGCATGCAAATGGAATTCCACTTCATAAATATTCTCAAAAAACTATATTATTTGATTTCAAGTAATCAATCTATAAGTTGATAAATCCTCATATTTGCTAACTAAATATTTAAAATCGAGTGTGTAGTGATTTAATAAAGGTTTGTATCAGTTGAATCGGGTCTTTTTATTTGGCATATATGCCAGTCATGGCTCGATTGAGTTGTGACAAAGGTGGTATTATAACTTAGTTTGTCTAAGAAATCATGGAGTTTTAGGTTTCCTTGACGGAGTTATTCTGATTTGCCTTTGAGTTTGTCTATACCATACAAGTGTGTGGCAGGTATGTGAAGTCAAACTATGATAGTAAGGGCTTCTATGAAATCAATGTGTATCAAATGCGTGCTATTAATGTGTTTATGAACAAGTGTGCACGATCACAAAAGGTATATGGTTTTGTGTAGATACGTGTAGATCCAATGGGCAATGTGTATTTATTGTTGTTTCATGATATGCATATATGTATGTAGAGATCATATCTTAAATGAGATTATTGTAAATTTGCATTTGTTGGACTAATAATAATTTTTATGATGAGCTGACTGACAATTAGATTTGTCGATCTGCTAAAATGTGATTAATTACTAGGAATGGCTGAGATCATGCTGTTACTGTAAACAGTATGGTCATGAGAGAATTACAATGAGAAAGAGAATATTTTAGGATAAGATGAAAAGTCGTAGGCTAGCAGGTCAGACATTCTTAAATTTTTGATAAATCAAAAGACGATCAAGATAATTCTGAGGTAAACAAATGTGAGTTAAGAGGCTGAACAATAGAATGAATTAAGATATGATTAAGTTTTGTTGAACTCCATATTTGGCATGAAAATGGTTAAGCACTCTAGTAGAACGTGATAATTAGCGCAAATTTAATATATGAAAGAAAAGAAGAAATAGGGAAAATGGTCAGCATAGTAAGAGCATTAATTGTTTAATAATAGAGAGAATAAGATTAAATTGACGATAGTATTTGACTATTCGAGAGACATTAAATGATCATGGGAGATGTAAAGTAAGGATAAATACGGCTAGATGTATCAGTGCATGGATGAACTGAAGGAAAGTCACAACTAATTATGAGGACTAAAACGAGCAATATTAAATGGAAAATCCATGTATGTAGGTGTTCAAAATATGTAGTTCGATCCATTGTACAGAGTGATTGGAATAGTGGCGGAGCCAAAATTTTGGCTAAATAAGAGCCGAATTCTAGCAAGATAGCGACTGTGGACTAGTCGGTCGGCAGAGGCCAGAGTGTGAACTATTCAAGGCAGGGAAGTAGCAAGGTTATTTTTCAGTGTTTTAATCATCGAAAAGTTCATCAAATTGTAGCTATTCAAATGATTGAAACAAACAAGTTCAATTATCAATAAAATTAACGTGAGACATTTGTGCAAATCTGAAGAAAACCATGTTCACACAAAGAAAGTAATCAAGTTCCTCAACTCCACCAAAAACCAATTAATTACTCAGCCCAATTTACATGCAGCTTTTTCTACAACCCATTCCAACTAGTTATGGCCTAATCATTCTCTTCATATACTAAATAAGTAAATATTTCATCAAAACCCATACGAAAAAGAGAACATTTCATCCTCCCCTGCCGGTTGTACAAACTCAATTCAAGCATTACCTCCTATTGCTATGTCTCTCTCTCCCTCTCTCTCTCTCTCCCCCACCTCAAAGTTTCTGTTACCAAATCTTACAATCACCGACAAAGTTATGTTCTCATCATCCTTATTTCCCTTCTCAATATTTATCAGTCAAAACCCCTGCAAGTGTGAAGCCTACTTAGTCGGCATCAACCCAATATGCTTATTTCCCTTATCACCTCTACAGTTCGTCGTTTCTAACTGCAACTCCACCCTACCTTCCTTCAATGGAAAAAACCAGTGGCAGGGGCTAGGTCAGTGGCGGAGCCCTGCCGGAGCAGGGCTCCCGTGGCCCTCCTCCGGTGACAGCAGGGGCCTGGGCCTATGCTGCCCCTGACATGGCTCTGCCACTGGATTGGAGACTGACAAATTGAGAGTAATAATTGTACGGGCATTATACGAGGATAAATTTGTTCTTTATATTTTTTTTGGTAAAAATCAAAGAATATATATTTATCAATCAAAGAATGTACAAGTATTGACACTAGCAGAGAAAAACATCATTCAAGTAATAGTTCTTGTACTGAGCTCTAAATCATATTTGGATAGAAAGATAGAAGAAACTAATCCTCAAATGACGGCTCTCATCTTCCTAAAAACACAACAAACACTCACAAATAGTCAAACATATTTACAAATCAACTTCTCAACTACAAAACATCAATATATACACAAACAGACTAATCTATTTTGAGCATGACACTATCTACCACTTTCCTATACACCTGGTCCTTTGTTGTGATATTCTGCTGAAAAATCCATTCATTGCGTGCAATCGAAAGACAATACACAGTAGCTGCAAAAAGAATACTTTTCTTTTTGTTTAATTTCAATTTACCTTTAGATTTTTGAGAAACCAACTAACTTCTATCCGCCAATGAAAGATTCTTCGATTAATGCTGAAATGATTCAATAATTGTTCCCAAATATCACGTGAAAAGGGACAATTAAAGAAAAGATGGTCAATAGTCTCCTGCTCTTGTTGATAAAAAACACAAGTAGTATCTGAAATCATCCCCCATTGTGCAAGCCTTACTTTAACTGCTAAACGTCCCTGCAAAGCAAGCCACAAAACAAAACTTCATTTTGGAATATGAGCAGCACCCCATACAAGTTTATATCATGAGACAATTGGGGCTTTTTGTCTAATTACATTCCATGCACTCTTGACAGAATACAATCTAGACTTAGAGAAATTCCAAAAAAAAAATTATCAGGTCTGAGTGCACAAGGAGAAATCCTAGATATCTCCCTCCAAGCAATCTTAGTTTCATCATTTATTGGATCAGTCAGTATCCAAATATTATGTTTCCAAACATTGTCAACTTTGGCAAATTTGATAATATCAGCATCAGTAAAAGTAATGTTAGGATAGGTTTCACAGACTGACTTCCCAGATAGCCACAGATCATGCTAGAATGAGAATTCTGTGCCATTACCCAAAGTGTATTTGAAACTAGGGAGAAAATCATTTCTAAGTTTAAGGAGATTTTCCCAAGCCCAACTACAATCAATAGACTTAGTGATTCCCCAAAAACTTAATCTCTTAAGCTTCTGTCTAATAATCCAAGCTGCCCATAATGATTGCTTAGGCACTAAAAGATCCCATATCTTCTTCCCCACGGCTGTTTTATTCTAAGGAATGAGATCTATAATACACAAGTCACCTTCTTTCTTTGGTTTACATACAATAGACCAAGAGACAAGGCTTTTAGAACTATGCTCTTTGCCTAACCACAAGAAACCCTGACATTTCCTATCAATTTCAGAGACAACAGATTTGGGGAGGATGAAAATAGAGCACCAGTATATTTGTATACTGCGCAGGATAGAAATAATCAATTGTAGCCTACCTCCATAGGAGAAGCACTTGTTGTCCATGAATTAATCCAGTCACTAATTCTATCAAGCAGCATTGAACCATGCTCCTTTTTCAATCTAGTAGAAATTGGAGCACCCCCATATACTATCAAGCAAAGAAGAAGAAACACTTTTTCTTCTTTGAATAGGAAACTGACTTAAGTAAAAAAGAAAGCAAGTTAGGGAATATGATGGAAGTTGGGTTGTACTTTCAATTGGCATAAGCGAGACCATAATCCACCATGTAGTTAATTAAGAAAACATATGGAAGCAACAAGAAGAGCTAAAGGCCCTCTCTCTGAATTTTATTTCTTGAGCCTACCCCTCTGTCCTCTTCCTTCTACTTAGATTTCTAGGGTTTTATTTCCTTCTTCCTCTAGTTAGTCTGTTTTAGTTGATTCTCCTCCTTTTGTTTTTCATCTTTCGTCTTCTTGTTGGTGTCATGTGTTTTGTTGTGCTTAGAGCATTTTCCTGAAATTTTTTCTCTCTTTGTCACAGGTCATCCTTCCCAATGACAGATGAGTTTAATTTCTAATTCTTAAGAAAGCTCAACGTTGCTCACTGTTTCAACCAATGATAGCTCTAGAGTTACGACAATCTTTATCATAGAGAGATTTGAAATGATTGTGGATATTGTTGCTTTCTGTTTTGTTGTCTTGAAGGACTTATTGTGATGTTCAAATGCAAGAGGTGTCATGGACTTCTTGTGATAATTTTTTTTTCTCTATTGGTCGGATGGGATCGAAGTAGATGTTGGGTGGTTATGGTTAATGGGTTTGGTTGGTATTTGGATAAGATCTAGTGGCTTCTTAGGAAAGGTAAATTTTGCTTTTTCTGAAATTCTTTGGCACTGTATGACAGGAAAGGATCCTTGTTCATGGTGCTCAATAGGTTGAAGTGCTCAGTCTGAGCCTAGGAAATCAGTGGATTTGTCTTTGAACGGTTCCTATAGAACCCCAAGTAATAGGGAAGTCATAATTTTCGTCTCTTGTGACTTTTATGGTACTGCTTGTATCACCTATTATATCCTTCATGTCAAGAAAGAACAAACAAAAAGAGGTCAGCGAAAATGAAAAGAAAGAGAAGCAGCTGATGCTATACCATATGTAGAAAAAATGAATATTAACCAATGGTACTAAAAGATGTTGTACAAAGAAACAAAGGTGATGACCCAAAACCAAAAACGTACCAAAACAAAGCAAGAGCAAAGACTATATAGTAATAACATCAAGGACAAAGAGCTATCCCATATCGATTCATGCATATTGTTATGGTGATTGATGTTTGTAGTTGTTGGGCATGTTGGTTTGGTGCTTTTCTATTTCTTCGCAAGGTCAACCTATATAGCTGAGCTGTTGCATATGCGGTTTGTCCACTTTCTCAAAATAAAAAAGCCTCTAGAAGGTGTGTTGAGTTTCTTGCAGAAAATGGTGCAAAATGAAAGATTTCAAAACTAAGGCCCCCAAAAACATCGATCATGTCCGAACCACACTTAAGCCAGTTGCATGCACTGGACAATCCCTGCTTACCATATCGATTTTTGTCAAATATTTTAACAAAATCCAAGGTCAAACTTGGACTAGACTTGGGTCACATTATTTTTAGTCTAATCCTAAATTGACGTCAAAATTCGTTCATGACTCCATAAATTATCAGAAAACGTTGATCATCACAAACATGTTTGAAAAATGAAATATTAAGCTCACACCAATAAGAGAAAGTTTGATTGCTGACAGAAAAATCTGTTGGCGATCAAGATTATTTATAACCCAATTAGTTCGACAATGTCGATGATGAGTCAAATTAAATTGTATCAAAGAAAATTCAAACATCCCACTTTTGGAAAAATAATCACTTGTACTCTGCACATTGAAAAAATAACTTAAGAAATAACTTTAAGTTGCACCCTAATTTATATACAGAGTTATATACAGAGTTAGGTAGTATTAGTTGTATCAACTTTGATTCAAACAATTTCAAAATAATTCTTCAGGGTAAGTTGGTTTGAAAACACAATAAAGAAACATGAGATAAAAAGTACAAGAAAGCATTATATCTTACAATAATTATGTCAAGAACAATTCTTCAAAAGTTGCCTATAAAGAGGAAAGTCATGCTAACAAATTCTATTATGAATCTTAACTATACAAAAACTTTGTCAACTTAGCACATAATATACTTGGTATGATCATGAGGACGGAATTAATATTTTTTGTTTTGGTTTGGCAAGGCATTGTGGTATTTGGTGATGGTGATCAAATCTTATTTCATGACTATTACAAGGAAACATGCCCTTTCGCCGAAGAGATCGTGAGGCGTAATGTTGAGGTCGCTGTGCTTAAGGATCCTCGAATGGCTGCCTCGTTGCTTCGCTTGCACTTCCATGATTGTTTTGTTATGGTTAGTCTTCTTGTTGATCTCTTTTTTAGATTCGGTCCCTTCTCTTGCACGGACGAGAGTGTTAGTGTATTCAGACTACGATATATTTAAGTTGTTTTGAGATTATATATTGGTGCTCAGATGTAAATTTTCACTTTTTTTTTTACTAATTAGTGAGAGTTTTCCTTCACTTTACCTAATTCACTTTTTTGTGGATTATACTTTAATAAATTCATTTACTTATTAAGTTAGTATTTTTCAAGTAAAACTACAATAACATTAACCGTGAACTTGTAAATTTTATGGAATAGGGATGTGATGGATCAGTTCTTCTGGACAGCAAAGGGGATATGATTAGTGAAAAACTGGCAGGTCCTAACTTGAATTCCATACGTGGATTTGATGTCATAGATAAGATTAAGTATCATTTGGAAGAAGAATGCCCTCTTAGGGTCTCATGTGCTGATATTTTAGCCCTGGCTGCTCGCGATTCTGTTTTATTAGTACGTAAATATGTCTCTTTCAATTTTTTCCACATATTTAATTAATATATTTCATAATTAAGGTAATTTTTTTTTCGTCAAAAACTGAGTAGTCACTTTCCGCAATTAAGGATATTTATTTGTTCTTTTCATTCTTAACAAGTGTTTCAAGTAAGATTTGACACCCATCTTTGAAACAAATAAATGGCTCAGAACTTCTCCACCGATAAAGTTAATTTACTGAAAAATCAATGTGTTTACTACTAAACTAACATCTTGTTGTTATAATTAACATAACATAATATATAATAATTTAACAAAAAAATATTTTTTCGATAGGATAAACGAACATATATTGTATAATTTTTCGTTATATATTATAGGCTTATTCAATCATAATACGAAAGAACTAGTATATGACTACTTGATCAATTTATGGATATCTCGTCGATTTTTTAGATGAAGACTGGAGTACGAGATACATTTGCGTGGAAATTCACACAGAATTATGAAATGTCATAGTATTTTTTTTTTCTTTGGTCTTCAATGAAATGCCATAGTACAATTTCATGGTCCAGCATAAAAATGTAATGATGTTTTAATGTAAGAGAGGAGGGCCAGGATGGGAGGTATTGTTAGGCAGGAAGGACTCTCTAAAAGCAAGCTTTGATGGTGCCAACCAATTTATTCCAGCTCCAAATCCCTCTCTTCAGACTCTCATTGCCAATTTTCAACAACAGGGTCTCGATGTGGTCTCTTGGTTGCTTTGCCAGGTAATCGTCCTTGGAATATCAAATTCTACTATGATCAAAACACACAGAACTTTGCTTCATTAATTCTAATATATATTGTTGGCTGGAATAATCCAAGAAAATCTAACATCTAAAGAGTCATAAACAGGTAGCCACACAATGGGCAAAGCAAGATGCTTAAGCTTCAGGAAAAGAGCATGCGAAGTGATCAATGAGTTAGAAGAATACGACAAGTTCAGGAGATGCACAACATTCAGAAGAATCCTAAGATCAATATGTTCAAAATTAGGAGGAGACAACACATTGGCACCTCTTGATTTCAGAACTCCAGCTAGATTCGACAATCTTTACTTCATTAACATTCTTGATGGAAAAGGTTTGTTGGGTTCTGATAATGTGTTGTTCACTGAAGATCATGAAGGAGACATCTTACACCTAGTTTGGTCTTATGCTTCTAACCAAGAACTTTTCTTTGAGTCCTTTGTTAATTCTATTATCAAGATGGGGAACATAAATGTATTAACTGGAAATTTAGGAGAGGTAAGAAAAAATTGTAGGTTTGTTAACGTCTAAATTAGAGGAATTTGTGTGGAACATCTTTTTGAAAAATACGTCTATATGATGCCGACTTTTAAAGTACAGTTTTATACTTTATGTTTACAAGAGTGCTGTTCTATGTTTCAATATTTTGTACGTTTGTTCCTCCAACTTAAGTTATAAAAGCACATGTATTTATATTCTATTATTTGTGAAAATTTCATTGAAATGAGTTAACCCTAGAGCTCCGAATATTTCGGAGGAGCTCTCTTCCTTCTGCTAAGGGGTGCCGCCGCCTTCAATGGCTGCCTCTTGGCCTTCTTCTCACCGGCCTTCTCTCTTCCCCCTGGACTGCTATGTCGACATCGCGGATCTCTTCTTCAATCAGAAAACAGGGCTGACGATCTCCAAATCAGTTGATGCTGAACCTGCTGCGATTCCATCGAAACCCATTAACGCTGCACACGCTACGGTGCCGTCGACAGGGGCTTCACCCGCCATTATCAACGCTGCACATGTTACGATGCAGGGTCAGGCAGTCCATGGAGACTCTCCTTCGCATGCCAAACTTGCCTCCTCTTCACTGCAACATGGGTGGAGCCTTCACGCAAAGCGTGAAGCCTCTCGTTCTCAAGCACCGCATGCCAGTTCTTCACGGCAGCAACCTAAGTTAAGTTTTGCTACAGTAGTCAAAGGCCCCTCCCATACCTTGCCTGCTGCCTCTGTCGCACCAGAGAACAAAGGCAGCTATGTCTCAATAAAGATTAACGAGGAAGCTTATGCGGAGTGGCTACAGTTGTGTGATAATGCTTTGATCGGATGGGTTGTGTTGCTAAAGGGTGAAAAGCCATGGAAGGTTGTGGATTTGAAGGAGAAACTCTCCTCCATTTGGGGCTTGAAAAATTGGCGCTTAATTTCTCTTAGTCGGGAATATTATCATCTCATTTTGAACTCGCCTGACGAGAAAGCTAGTCTTTTGAGCCGCGGGCTACTAGCGATGCCGCCAGGAACACTTAGACTTCAAAATTGGATTTATATTTTGATCTAGATACACAAAAATTGACCACAACTCAAATCTGGGTAAGGATTAATAACCTCCCATGGGAGGATTGGCATCCCCAACTGTTGGCGAACATTGCTAGGGGTGTTGGAACGCCTTTGCAGATTAATAACACTACTCTGTTTGGGGAATTAGCCCATTTCGCAAGAGTTCTTGTTGAAGTAGACCTGGCTGGTGACCTTCCAGAGACTCCAATGCTGGAAAAGCCTAGTAAAAGTTTTTTTGTCAACGTGATTTATGAAAATTTATCAAAGTTTTGTTCTTCTTACTATAGTATAGGTCATTCTTTGGCGAGTTGTCGCATTAACAAACCTATGGAGATTCGCACGGCAAAGCCATCCATGAGAACAATTCTTGCTAAATCGGCGGTTTTGGCCTCGTTTGGTATAATTATGAAAATTCTCCGAAAATTAGTTATTGGGGAAGTATATTACCTGAAAAGTTAATTACTGAGGAAGTCTAATTTTTATGTGTCTGGTATGAAAATTCATTGACTAGGAAGTGTAAATTGAAATGTGATTTTTTTTATTAGCTAAAGACCATAATACTCTTGAAAAAAAATACAATAATATTATAATTAATTTAAAGAATTAATGTAGTTGTAGAAGATTATGATATATTTTTTTTCATAAGAGTGATGATGAATAATAGGAGATTTTGTAATTGAATTTTTACCAAGCTTAATTTATTATTTAAGGGAAATTTTTTCATAGAGTATTATTACTGAATATGAAATCAAATTACAATAAGAAAAAAATAGT
>CAODLS011473383.1:0-28208 GCA_948243855.1 Flueggea neowawraea | reverse complement strand
ATCAATCGAATTTTACAAGCAGTGAATCACACAAATAACATGCCAAACAATAAGACATAGTTACACACAAGTAATTCATTCGGCAATACACATATATTTACTATCCAACCAAAAATTAAACTAGCATAGTCTCTTATTAAGTTTTGAATCGAATTTTACACTAGGTGCATATTTACCATCTATGTCTTAATAATTAACCATACTATATTTAATTTTATAGACAATAAATAATGACTATTTGGATTCACTTTTAAAGTTCACTTGACTTAGGAGAATCCATGTTCGTCATCTCAATTATTTAGACAAACTCAATAATTGAACAATATATTCAACATATAAAATATTGTATAAAATTAAGACAAATTAACACAATAATAAGCCAAAACAATAAATGAAATAACCATCATTTATTAAACCAATATGTAATCCAAACAATCTATATCAATGTTAATATACATACATAAACATTGGACAACATTAACACACAAATAATACTAATATCTCCAAATAATAATATTACACAAATATAGTATTAAACACAAGCCTGCCAATTGGATACACGATGGACATTTTTCAAAGTGTTCAAATAGAATTTATAAGTAGCCGTGCCAACTTATCAAAAATCCTATAAATCATACGACCTTAAAGTGAATCTCCCACTTCTCATAATCTCTCTTTTTGTGATCATGGTGATATTGGACATACCAATTTCAAAACGTTCTTAACTCACTAGAATCTCTAAGTGTCTTTATTCAACGCTTAGGGAATCATGTTTCTATGAAATTCTAGTATAGACCAATAGTTTAACCAATACCGGTGATGAGTATCATAATCTTTTATGAAGTAAGTGAACCTTCATCACCATTGTACACTTAATACACAATCAAATCTCCTTTACGACCACCACCGTCCCAAAATACTCTCTTTTGGGAGTAATGCAAACTCTCCCTTAATTTGCACTATGTTCAATGCAATGTGGTTTTACCTCATTTGTATATTTGTAATAAATGACAAATAAAATGAGTATATACGTACTCGCGTATTTCTCAAATAATTAAAATCTAATTTCAATTATCTAAATGAGAACCATATTTGCATGTTTTAAAACTAATAATTTTGAAAACTAATTTTTAAAATAATTCTTGGCAAAAAAATGCAATTTCTCACAATTTTTAAGCATTATTTATACACCAATAAATTGGAAAAAAATAGTTCAAGAGCTCAAAAAATTATGAAAAATATACCCAAAATTTCAGAAAAATAAAAATTTTATATCCGCAAAAAAATGGTGGCCGAAACATGTGGCACGCCTTCCCATGCACCAAGTGGAGGAACATATGCTCGTACACGAGCCAACGCGTGGTGTACACGCATGACAACTAAATTCTGCCATGTGTCGCCGTCGTGGGGACTAGGTGTCTAACAATCGTAAGGCCACATGTCAATTTAAGATACGCCACGTATCGCCGTCACATGAACGTCCAATACTGCCACGTTTCAGAGTCGAATGTTGCCACGTGTCAACATCGCACAACGCCACGTGTCACAATGACGTTGTTGACACGTGGCAACTATGCCAAGTGTCACCATATCATTGGATACATGTGATGTGATGTCAGACCAGTCGACATGCCACGTGTCACCGACGTGTAAGCCTACGTGCACTATTTGCCATGTGTCGAACATTGATTGACTACTGACACTCATTTCACATGGCATTTGACTGACACATCTCATGTTGCTATTAGTCAACGTTTTGGTTAACTTTGACCAATTTCTCTCTCCGTTAAGTGTCACATTCTGAGTGGTTTGTATGGACGAATAACAGATCGCCACGTCGCCGTTCTTATCTGATGAATAAATTCATCTGGGTATCATCACTTAGTATTTTTCGATCGAATTTTCGTCGATTTGATGACATTTCCGGTGGAATTTTACAATGAAATTTTGGCAGGTACCGTTTTCGAGGTCGCTGATCTCAAATATTTTGTCAGAATTTCGAAATTCTAATTTTTAGAATTCAACTCCGGACAAACTCGAACCAAAAACGATGTTCGAGACAGAAAGTCGAATACTAAAAAATCACAGTAGGCATTCTAGACAGAGACCAACAATATTTTTGAAACATATTCGAAAAAATTGTGTTGACTCTGATAGCAATGAAGGAATCACATACCGGTTAACTAATAAACAATATAATAAATATGCTCGACTTACTAACCTCGATTCTAGCTGAAGCTAGCAGCGGAGCATGACCAATTCTATGTTGGTATTGTGAGCAAACCATGGTTGAAATGTCAATGGGAATGCCTGACTGTTTCACACTCTAGATGACACACGTGATCTGTGCAGGGCTCGAGACAAAAGGTCGAGACCTCTCTCTCTCTCTCTCTCCTGGTTGAAAGCTCTCTCTCTCTTTGTGTGTGTGTTGGAGTTCAAATAAATGGAAAGGAGCAAGGCTCCTTATATAGGCTTCCAAATAGGCTAATGGGCCTAATAGGCCTTACGAGCTCATTTCATTCCCAACTCAATTGGGCTTACCAATTGGTCTCGATTTACGGTCTCGGTTTATACCTTGACCAACAGGGTTTGGTTATTCTCAATTGGGCTTTCAAATTGGTCTCGGCCCACGGTTTTGGTTCACACCTTGATCGACCGAGTTCGGTTCACCCGTCATGGGCGGACCGCATTTTCCAACAAAAAGATTTTTGGGCAATTTTTAATTTATTAACTAAATATGATGATAAAATAATTGAAAGGACAATATTTTAAAATTAAGCAGTTTCATAATTATTTCAGCTATATTAGGCATAACCAAATAAAATAAAAAATATTTGTTTATGAAAAAAATACTCCTTATTTAAATTTGTGCCACTTTAAAGTAAAATATTTCGAAAATGTTAGTAGAAACTCTCTAAACCTAAAAATCTTTTGAATAATCAAAATTAAAATAATCTAAAGAGAAACAAATCAAGAAAAATCTTAATATCTTTACACATATTTAAAGTAAAATATTTCGAAAATGTTAGTAGAAACTCTCTAAGCCTAAAAATCTTTTGAATAATCAAAATTAAAATAATCTAAAGAGAAACAAATCAAGAAAAATCTTAATATCTTTACACATACATGCCCTATCAAATTTGTAAAAAAAATGATTTAATCATTTGATGAATTAATTAACGTTTTCGTTAGTACTTGCAGTGCACTTTTTTAATTCCTTCGCTTACATAAATAATTAGTATCATTCATGTGAAATTTTTTAAAAAATTTAAAATTATGAGAATTAATTTCCTCTTCTGTGAGGTTAATTAAAATAATTTTTTTTTCAAAAAATAAATAATTCATTAATATCATGTAATTAATAATCATGATTAATAATAATTGCTCATATATGATTAATGAATTTAATTAATGATATATTTAATAATAAGTTTGAAAAAAATATAAAAAAAAACTCAAAAAATAGGAAAATGAAGAAAAAAGGAAGAGAGAAGTCACATTAATGGCTTTTGATATGGCAATCTTGTTAGAATTATATATTAGGTATTAAATTTGCAATCATTGATTACTTGAAGTTTTGATTGGTTGAGAAAATAGTATTTACACCTCCACAAATTGAGAGGATATCTGATTTCATACATATAACTTCAAAAAGTAGCAAATAAATGAGATGAACAAGCAGATACCTTTCTATTTCCAACTAATAGTAAAAATTTTAGCTCCAAAGCTTTTTATGCTTCTCAAACTCACTTGGTGCGCCAGATGTATAAGCTGCAGAACACTTGAATAATTTTGACTCGTGTGGTTCTTGTAAAGATGTTGGAAATAGTTTGAATTTTTTTTTGAACGGAAGTTTGGATTTCATTGATAACCATAAAGGTTACAATCATCAAGGGAGCCTTGGAATACAAATCATAGAGACTAGTGGTAGGATCCATCAAGCAAAATAACTGAAACCTAAAGCTATACCAGAGCAACCAAAGCCAAAGCAGAAGAGACAGACTCTAGCAACAGGCTTCCGATAAACCACACGACTTATGAGTAAGATGTCAGGGAAAACTAGTGATAGAAGAAGGCGGAATAACAAAAAACAATCACATAAGAACACAAGATTTACGTGGTTCGATCAATCCGATCTATGTCCACGAGAAGAGCACAAGTAATTCTACTATTCAGAGTCAAAAAATAAGCACAACGGCGTTCAAAGACCTCCCCAAGACCCCTTATATAGTTTACAAGGAATACAAGTCAAAACACATTAGGAAAACCCTAATTTAGACCCTAAAACCCTTCAGAGTTCAAGGCACGAGCACAAATGGCAAGACACGAACAACAGCCTCAAGACACGGGCAATACACCATGACCGTGTGTCAGGGGAAATCTAAGACACATACATCATTGCATGGGACATGACCGTGTCCTAGGCCATGTCCTCCTCGTCAATATCCACTTCACATATTCTCTTCATCAATTCGAACCAAACTTGACTTGCTTCAATTCCTTCAAGGTTTGGCTTCAATCATGATCAATAAACTCACTCCAATCTCAACAATTCTCTACCTTGGAGTGAAGTTTATTTCCCGTTTAACTCTGAATCCCAATTACTTATCTGCGACATCCCTGAAGGGCCTCAAGTCCTACAATAATGAACCAAGTCCAACCTAAACTTGTCTCTACTAGCTAGCTTTCTGTTCACTCCTAACAACCCAACACTCCGCATATTCCTTGTGTCATCTAGTGATGGTCTTTGTTCATCACCAACAAAATTACAATGCCCTGGTTCACTTATTGTTAGCTCTTGTGAATCAACCTTATTGATCTTTTCCTGTTTCGGAGTCTCAATCACAAACTCCACCCATTTTCCTGCAGAACTCACAACAGTTCTTAATCCATTAGCAACTACCGCACTACCAATCAAGGTGTAAATGCCATTCCGCAATCTACCCTTCATCACAACTGAAGATCCATTACACACCCGAATTCCTCCACCTCTTCCCGAGAAACTATAACCATGCTTCGACAAATCACCAACATAAATCGAATTTCTTCGCAACCCACGGACATACCAATGAACAAGTTTCCTGACCATCCCATCATGCATCCTGATCTTCAAAGATCCACTACCATCAACACTTAGTTTCTCACAGTTTCCCAATTTAACACTGCCTTTCAATTCTTTAAAAGAATCAAACAGTTTCCTAGAAAAAGTCATGTGATAAGCTGCACCAGTGTCGATAATCCAGCTATCTTCAGATCTACATGCAGAAACAATCAACACTTCACTACTTTCCCCCTCATCAGAATTATCATAAAACTCCACAGAATTATTCTGAACAACTGTTGCACTTGATTTCCCACCGTTTTCCCTATGTGGACAATTCTTTTTCACATGCCCAATCTCCTTATAGTGATAACACCATAAACCATGATTCTTACCCATTCCCTTGTCCCTACTAACGGTTAACCTGGACTCCACTCTGTTTTCATCCGAGCTGGAAGTTAACCTTTTCAATTCTTTAGAGAACAGAGCATACTTCACATCATTAACAGAAATTCCATGTCTACCATACATGATAGTATCAACAAAACTCTCATATGACTTAGATAATAAATACAACAGAAATATAGCTTGATCCTCACCATCAATGTCAACACCAAAACCTTTCAAATCTAATACAATCCTATTAAATTTATCAACATGTTTTTTTACCTGCATGTCTTTTGACATCTTCAAGGTATGCAACCGTCTTTTCTGATAAAGATTGTTCGACACAGATCTCTTCTGATACCTACTCTCCAACTTCTTCCACAAGCCTGCTGCAGTAGTTTCATCAGCCACCTCTCTCAAGACTTCATTTGCAGACTCAATAGAATTGCACAATGCGTTCTCTTCACAGCCTCCGCTTTCTGTGCTGCAGTCAATTCTGTCGATAATTTCTCTTCACCTTTAATAGCCTCCTCACACTTCTCCTGAACTAGAATCGCCTTCATTTTCAGTTTTCACAGTGTGAAATCATTCGACCCATGGAATTTCTCAATATCAAATTTGTACGAAGGCATCTTCTTTCTGCAGAACGGACCCAAAGTTTTTGAACAAACTTCTGTGGCTCTAATACCACTGGTCAGGAAAACCTGTGATAGAAAAATGTGGAATAAAATAGAGCAATCACACAAGAACACAAGATTTACGTGGTTTGATCAATTCGATCTACGTCCATGGACAGAGCACAATGGCTTACAACGGTGTTAAAAAACATTCCCAAGATGTTCCCAAACTCCCTTATATAGTTTACAAGGAATACAAGTAAAAAATAATTAGGAAAACCCTAATTTAGACCCTAAAACCCGTCAGAGTTCAAGACACGAGCATGAATGGCAAGACACAGACAAAAGCCTCAATACACGGGCAACACACTAAGACCATGTGTTGGGGAAAATCCAAGATACAAACATCATTGCATGGGACACGACCGTGTCCTAGGCCGTGTCCTCCTTGTCGAGATCCGCTTCACCTCTTCTCTTCACCAATTCGACCCAATCTTGACTTGCATCAATTCCTTCAAGGTTTGGCTTCAATCTTGATCAAGAAACTCACTCCAATCTCAACATAAGATTTAGAAGTAAGGAAAGATGCATCACCAGCCTTCCAAACCTACAACAAAAAATGCAGGACAAAAAGCGGTTAACAATAATCACTACCACTATACGATGACTCCATCTTCCCTGCTCTCGACAGAATCATCAGGCAAACTAAGCACAACATTGGCTGCACATTCCTTTGTAATCATTTTTTTTCAATAAAGGCCTAAGACGCATGTTTCAGGGACCGTAATAGAGACATCCCAACTAGGTTGATACCTCTCATGCGACCTCTTCATCTTTGTGGTCACAAATTTATTAATAAGAATAAAAAAGAAGAAGAAATGTTAAGAGACTACATATACAATCCTAAAGAAGGGAGAATAGAGAAAATTAAAAAAACAACTAAGAAAAGCAAAAATGCGCTCTACCTTGATCATCAAAAGTAACCGAGTAGGCTAAAAAAATTGGCGAAATAAACCACCATTGTTCAAATCTAGTACGAAGTGCTTCCTTAGATAACATGTCAGCCACCGTATTTCCTTCTCTAAAAACATGAGTAACTCGATATTCCATACTTGACAACTATTTCAGACAATGTGACCATGCAGACAAGAGCTTCCAAGGCACTTCAAGACTCATTGCCTGCAGTAAAGTAACGACATATACGGAGTTATTATCAATCCAAATTTGGTTCCATCCAAAAGAATGGGCTTTCCCAACGGCATGTATTATTGCATGTAATTCAGCTTCAAATGCATAACAATCTGGCAAAGGCAAGGAAAAACAACCTTTCACAAATCCTCTACTAGTTCAAAACACACCCCATGTACCCCCTATATCGGGAGAACCCATGGTAGCCCCATCCATGTTTATTTTAATCCAATAAAGGCAGAGGGGAACACCAACTAACATGGATAATAGCATGAGCCTTAGAAGGAATAACTGTGATGCCCAGTCGAAGAAGAATGAACAACTCCTGCTGCGCATTATTCATATGACCAACCAAGAAAAATTACACTCTTTAACAACTTGAAGAATAAATCTGATAGTGGCAAAAATAGAGATGAACTTATCCTTAAAGGCTGCTTGATTTTGTGCATGCCAAATGGCCCAAAAGGAATTAAGTATTGCAGAGAGCAATAAGGCCTTTATTTGTGAACCATATGGTGTCGCCATGGCATTTAACAGAATGTCAACTGGCTTAGAGACAGAAGCTGAGCATAAAGGGACTTGAAAAATATCACCCACAGCTTGCCACACCCACACAACATATGAGCAAGAGATGAACACATAGTGAGTAGAGTCGTAGGCAAGACCACAAAGCCTACATGATGAAACAAGTGACCGACTTCTAACAAACGTACTAGAATCGATGTAGTTTTACCTAGGAGTATTCCAAGGAATAGCGAACCCAAGAGAATGAGTACTAATTGTGATCAATTCGTAAGACAAAAGCAATAAATAACATGATTGGGTTTTTGGAGTTTTTGAATAAAAGACAAGACTAATAAAACAAGCAAATGACAAAAGGAGCAAACAATAATTAATAAAGCGTTAGGATCTTCGAGATTTTAACTAAAAAATCCTACTTGCTACATTAGTGAATGGAGTTTTAGGAATGAGCGTTCTCTCCACCAAGCTAGCCTAAAGCCTCTCTCAATGTCATTTATGCTATACCTAAATTTACTAAAAGGGTCTTCTCGGTCTCAATTAGCTAAACTAGGTTCGTTAAGCCAATGAGGAATTTCATCGAACACCTTATGGGCAAGCAATTTCTCTATCCTAAACCACACAAGTTTAATGCTTGTGGGCCTCACCTAACCTTCATCTTTTGATTCTTCAACTAGGATTACATAAACTACAACTATAGTGATCAAGCATAATCATAGTCAAACATAACAAGTCAATAAATCAATTATATGGGAATACATTCAAATAGAGAATCAAAATTAAAAACTAACTTTAAATATGTAATTTCAAGGCACAAAAACAATACCCATTCATTTAATAGCAATTATTCATCAATAGCTTACATCTCTAAGTCCTAACAAGAGATTTAAGCTACCATAATTAAAGAAAATGCAATAAAGAAATAAAAGCAAAAATAAGATATTGAAATCAAAAAATAATGTGAAGAATTAGAGGAAGGGTTGATGTATAGAAGCCTCCTCAAGTATCTTTCAAGAGATCCCCAACCTTCAAGCTTCCTCATTTGTTTTTGCACAAAACTCTAGAATGATCTATCTAAAATTTGAAAGAACAAAGAGAATGATTCTAGGAGTCACCAAGAATACCTAAAAGAGTATGTTTTAGGAGTTTTTATACCTTTTTACATGGCCTTAAAACCCTACAAAAATTCTCTCCAAAATGCCCCTAGAATGTGCCTTTGGTCCCCACTTGATTTGTCTTCATTTGGAGCTAATTTTTTGCCATCTGTAGCGTGTTACATCCAATACAGAATGAGTGTCATGGTTGTGACACATTTATGTCTCCTTAAGCGAGCCCACAACTAGTGTCACGATTGTGGTTGTCTGGGTTAGGCGTGCCCACGGCCAATGTCACGCCTGTGACAAGTTTCTGCCCAAAATGTGGCACTTGGTTTTTCCTTGTCACTGCCGTGAGACTTCTTTTCACTTTGTTTCCATTATTTTCTTCATGGTTTCTTGATTTTACTTAGGTCCTTTCCATTTTCAATCATTTTCCATCATTCCCAACTCATTTTCTTCATATTTCTCTCATCCTACAAAAATTACAAATATCATATTAAATTTATTATAAAAGCATGGTTTGTAGGAAGAAAATATATAAATTCTTGCTTGATTTATCATGTAATTTTAGCATACATCAACAAGAATCATACCTCTGCGACGTAATGCCTCGTCAGGAGGTAAAGTCATGGAAGAGCCGCTAACATAGCATAGATCTCGAAGGAGGTAGAAAATGTTTCCAAATAAATTTGCACCGAGGCAACTCGATTTCTGAGGAAACCAAATATCTCAAAATAGCTTTACAGGAAACCTTGCCTATTGAGTCACCCATTTAGATGAGTCGGTCCTACACCAAAGCACATGGTTAGACCTCCTGGATTATAGAAGACAATTCAAAACCTTGTTGTGCAACAATGTTCTATGATCTTCCGAAACACTAAGGATATCAACCAAAGGCTTACCAAGCCAGTTGTCATTCCAAAAATCCAAAATTGACTGTCTACTGAGTAACCATTTGGAGTTTTTTAAGAGATTGACAAAAACAAAATGAGTGGAACACCAGATGGAAGAACTGATATAGGGTTTAGGCATCAAATGATTCCCTAAGAATGGAGATCGTACCTAAGAATGATCCATGCATAAGCTTCATACTAATTTTGCCAACATAGCCTCATTAAGAATAGAAAGTTGATGCAAGCCTAAACCCTCCTGTAAAGACGGTGTGCAAGTCTTCTTCTATGAAACCGTGACAACCTTTTTTTTTTCATGAAAGAACCAGAACAAATGAAGTTCCTAATGGCACGCTCTAACTGGACGATTAGATTTAAAAGCCACCCCTAAACCATAAAGGAGTGAATCAAGGACCCATAAATGGTGGATTTTACTAGGCATACCCGCCCGGCTAAAGATAAAGATTCTCCTTTCCATTCATGAAACTTAGAGATAATCAAATCCGAAAGCTGTTGTAAGAACTTCCTTCTAGGAGCACCCATAAACAGTGGAACACTCAGATATCTGAAAGGAAGGCTTCCCCTTTTCATGCCTAAGTCTAAAAGGAATGTGGATGCACATGGTGGAGATACCGTGGTTCCAAAGAAAACCTCTGATTTTTCCCAATTGACCAGCTAACCAGACAACAACCCATACTGAGAGAAGATGGATTTAATGACCCCAACATTCGAACCGCATGCCTTCCTAAAAATAATAATATCATCTGCATAAAACAAATGGGAAGGGCAATGAATATTTTTACTAGCATACATCATTTTGAACTCCCCCACATCTACAACTCTCGTTAACTATTGGCTCAGGAAATCTTCTGCTAAGCAAAATAAAAGTGGAAAGAGAAGGTCACCCTGACGAACCCCTCTACTATAAGAAATTTAACCATTTGTTGAACCACTGATGATAATGGAATGCGTGCTGACAAAAAAATGGTGTTTATCCATTGCACAAAAGTTACTGAGAATCCAAAACTCTATAAGACCAAAAAAATAGACTGCCAGTCTATAGAATCAAAAGCCTTTCGAATGTCAATTTTGAGAGCCATATGTCCCTTTCGTACTTTTCTATGTAGCATATTAACCCCTTCAGAAGTAGCAGCAATACAATGTTCAATGTGCCTGCCACTAGCAAAGTCGAAATGCTGCGAAGAAATAATCCTTGGAGCAATCGGAGCAAATTGACTGGCAATGTTCTTGGTTATCAATTTGTAGAAAAAATTACTAAGGACAATGGGCCTAAATTTCTTAATTACACTTCCGTATTGTTCTTTAGGGATTAAGATCATATTACTCGAGTTAAAGCTATGAATCAACTGACCATGAGTGAAAAATTCACTTACAGAGTCACAGACAAGTGGGCCCACAATATCCCAACAGTGAATGAAAAAATTACTAAAAAACCGTTAGGGCTAGAAGCACTATTGGGATCCACAAGCTTGGCTGCAGATGAATCTCCACATTTGTAGAATTTTGAGAAGCAATTCATTCTCTCCGCCAGTTACAAGCTTAGGAATGATGTTTTAGATTACAAAAAAATCCAGCGGTTGTTGATGAGATGGAGTCGAAAACAATTCAGCATAGAACCGCAGGACATGTTGTTCAATACGAGATTGATCATCTGTTAGATTGCCATCAACCTCCAAACAGAAAATTCTCGAATGAACCCTTCTATTAGCAACAGCCTTTTGATAGAAAGAAGTGTTCTGGTCTCCACACTGGAACCATTTGATACTACTTTGTCCTCGAAATAAGAGTTCATATTGTTTAAGACTAAGTTCCAATGCCTAGTAAGCCGTGAGTTCCTATAAGTGTAACACCTCGGAAAAGCCCTGTATAACAATAAACAACTGAATACGTAGTAGTTCTCCTGACTCCACTTTAATACGTGAGCTGAGGTTACCAAACACTTCTACATTCCAACTCCTTAAAGCCATCTGTAAGTGCCAAAGCTTAAGCAAAAGGCACTGCATAGGCGTGCCCGAGTCCCGGCATACTGCCCCAGTAGCTGCTACAAAATCATCAAACTTCTCATGAGTAAGCTAAATAAAGAGGAATTTGAAAGGACAAAGAATCGAAACTGGGCTAGCGAGGCAAGAAAGGAGCAAGGGATAATGATTGGAATGATGCCGAGCAATAGCCATACAAGAAATAGTCAAAAAAAAAATCATATCACAATGATGAGTAGAGGGACCTATCTAGGCATTGGTCTAGTCGAGCTTGGCCAAACCGATTGTTGGTCCAAGTATAATTACACCCAATAGTGTCAATAGTAGATAAATCACAATCATCCATACAGGACAGAAATTCCCTATAAGAAATAGCATTAAGAAGAGACGTTTTACGCTCATGAGCCCCCATTATAGCATTAAAGTCCCCCAACACAAACCAGGGGGCAGTTGGCCTCATTTGTCGTAGCTTATACCATAAAAATCGATGATTGGAAATAGTAGTTGCACCGTAGACCACTGTCAGCCAAGACAACTGGTTCTCAAGTGTGAAAGACAAAGTTATTTGTTGCCAAGAAAAGGAAATAACATCAAAATCATACAATGAAGAGGATGCCAACAACCACAACTTAGGAAAATCTCCACCATTAGTAGCTACCAACTGAAGTTCCAAAAACGACCAGCATATGCTGGGTATAGACTCTCACTCCACCATAGGCTCCACTATACCAACAAACATAGGGTTATAAGAATGACAAATATTAGATATATAATGCAGAGTGTCATCGTTACCTATACCTCTACAATTCCAGTAGAGGACTTTCATAAATTCAAACGTCCAAAGGGGTTGACGACCCTCTTATTAAGGGTAGGTTTGTGTTCGTTGTGGGAGGCTTACTTAGTGGGATTCTTCTTCGCATAAGAGACCATTAACCATTCCTTTTTGCTTCCTTCTGCGGACCCTGTATCATCTCTTATGTTGTTTGGTGTGGAGTGGATGTTGGAGTGTGTAGAACCAATCGTAGCAACATCCTCCTCATTCTCAGCTTGATCTGCCTATAACCCACAACCGGTTCTGTGGTTTGCTTGGTTGTCATCACCACATTGGAGCTTTTACACACCGTTGAGCATTGCATCTGGCTCGACTTAAACATGTGTAACTTGATTGGTGGAAACAGGTTCAGATTGGATGGGGGGAAGGTGATCATGCCACAGTCTCTGCGGGATTATCAACTGGAACCTCCCGTTGTAAAAAAAGAATCCATTGGTTCCCTAGACGTATTTGGCGTATCCTTATCAGTGCAATTAACAATTCTATCAATAACGTGTTGCACCGGGCAGGTGGCGGGATGATTCAATTTTTGTCTCTAAATTTCCTTTGTCGAGACCTACCCCGTGAAAGGGAACGAGCAGCCTGCAACGTCTGCTTAACCAGAGGTTCATACGGCCTTCTGTTCTTGTTGCATGCATAAGACTCATAGCCAATTGAAGAGCATGTCACACAATAGGGAGGCATATTTTTGTAAACCAAGTCAATCCAAAAAGCCTTGCCTTCTCGCTCAATCCGAAGAGTTTCCAGAATCTTATTAGCAAGGTCCACATCGACAAGTAGTCTAGTGTAATGGCCAAAATCATCTTCAAGAGTAGCTTTGTCTATGCAAACAGGGAGTACCTATTCCTTTTGTAATGCCCTTTAGAATTTCTTTATCCCAGTATTCCCATGGCAATGAAAAGAGATGAACCCACAATTGGGCAGTAGAGGATTTTTGAACAGTTGGATCGAAAGTCGGGCATCCACGGCTATAGCCTAAGTAAACTAGGTTTTAGTGACACAACACCTCTGCTCTATACAATATTACGGGTGTTGCTTGATGGCAGTAGTATATGATAATAACCCTTTCTAAGAGAAATCAATCGCCATGGAACCTACAGTCCCTAAATCTGATTCAATTTGTCTTTCAATTGACCAACCCGCCATGAAGAATCGCCTTTGTTGAGAATGAGCCTTCCAATCAAGGATGACTGGCATAGACAAATTCGTCTTTCATAGGCTGTTTAAGGAATCCAGATTGATATGTATCCACCAATGTCAATGATAACTGGAGGCAACGCATGTGTATCCTTCGAAGGTTGTCTTCCCTCACCATCTGTGCGTAAGTTTTTTGGCATGAAATTGGTGGGTTGACTACGATCAGAGCATGGTGATAGTGAGAGAAGAGTTTTTTGCCATTGCTGAATAAGGGTGATGACGTAGTACTGAAGGTTACTAAGCTCCGATAAAATAAAAGCAGTCTGATACAACACAACTTGAAGGTTGGATGCTTTCTGTTTCTTCATGATAAACTCATGATAAATTCATTTGTAACCATCACCCTTTGATAACTTAGCTAAAAGGAAAAGCACCAAAACCTCCCCTACATTGACACCATCCAATAAAGCGGAACCATTGCCAGTAGAATCTCTTTCCTCTTTGTCACCATCCTCTTCGTCATTGGCACCACCAACATAATCCTCTTCCAAACCACTCTCCTTAACTACACACTCTGACTCAACATGGATATCTGAGTCAAAATCGTGAGTCTTCTAGTCCTAACGAGTCTCGTCTCCTATTCCATTTCCCCGCCCTAGACTATGGCAAAGTTAGGGAGGTAGCTCTGATCGAGAATTCCAAGTCAAACGTGTTGATGGGCAGAGGATAATCACCAATTGATGTGCGAGTCTTCAACTCAGAAGAAAGCTCAACAATTCGACATCCAAGGATTACTTGAGACACTCCTCTAGCTGAAGTTGATTCAATCACAGGATTTTGGAATATTGGAATGATAATTCCCCTCCCATTTTCAATAAATCCCACATTCTTAACAAACTTATCATTTATCAATGTCTAGAAAATAATACGATCCAACATTCCTCTTAAAAGATTTTGGAACTAACACCGCAATCTCCTCTTTACTAGCCACGAACTCTTTAGTAGAGTTGTTGTCTTCTAACGAAGAAGTGACTTTATTCAAAGTTTCAGGCTTAAGTAAAGGAGGAGGAACATATTTGCCTTTCCTCTGTAACTTCTTGCTCTCATCTGATGGGTCTGAGATGACAGAAGAACCCAAAGCAGGAATGCCCTTCCTTGAATTAATGACCGATCAAAAAGCTTGTGAGACACAACAATGGATCGAGGAGACCCAAAACTCTAATCAAATTCCAAAGGTTCCACAAACAAACTTGCCTCAATGTTCGCATGCAAAAGGTTTCCTGAGAAACCCAGATAATCTTTTAAGCAACACTTAGACAAAACAAAGGTCCAAACGTAGGCATAGTTTCATCATCAATCACATGGGTAAGAGGTTGCTTAACCACATATTCCTTACATGTATGCATAATCTTGCCGCAAGTAAAACACATATCTCCAAAATATTTATAGATGAACATAGTCCAAACCTTCCCCTCCTTACTAGGATAACAAAATTGTTAATTTTAGAGCCCTAATCCAATCATTTATGTGCATTGTCATTTGATTTATCAATTAATAAAGAGACATTTCATTTCATATCTATGAAATATTATATGTTTTATGAAGATAAAACCTCCATGAATAGTTTATTCTTCCTTATGTCATCAAATATGATTTGGTAGTAAAACCATAAGGTAAAAATAATACTATTCTAAGTGTCCCTAATCGATTGTTATCATGGGAATGATAACAAACCAAGGTTAGTATGTTGCTAAGTTGATAATCATGTTTTACTGATTATGGATATGAGATATCACTTAGAACATATATATATGTTAGAGAACATATATTGGTCTGACCCGCTATGAAAGCACTTTATGGGTCTATGTCACAAGTTGCTTTCATATAGTGGTGATGTTTGAGTCTTCCGACTGAAACTCACTATTGACTCCTACATGAGAAATTGCATGTTTTGACTTAGTCAAACATTAACCGTAACAGGGTAACAATAAAGGCTATGATTGTATATGTCATGAATCTTGTAGAGGAGTGATAGTGAGAGTAATGGATTTGTTCCTCTTATGAAGAATGATATCTTTAGGCCACTTGATGAGTAGGATTGATGGAATGTATGCATACTCAAATGAATTGATGAAAGAGTTCATCAATGCCATTTGTATATCAATCTACTTGGGATCAAAAAACACATTAAGCAACATAAGGTTGACATGTGACCATGCCTTATGCTTAATATAGATATCTTGAGACAAAATAACTAAATATCAAACTGTGAAATGTTAACTCGAATAATCAAATACCACTTGATTTTGGATTGCCATAATGTATTACTAGATACCGCTTATGGACTTTGGGTCAAATTTTGGGACGAGGCCTATTGCCAATTTCCAGTGGGCCTATTTGGTCACACACAAGAATGATTTGGATTGGTTCACAAATATTCTCTCTCATGGTAATTAAATTATAAATATGATTAATTTGATTAATCATTAATAATTTAAGGTTTTATGATTTAGATCATAAATAATGTAATGCGTTTTAATATTAGCTCTTATAATGGTTTTGGGTATAAATTATGTGTGACGTAATTTGAGCCCATGTAAATTATTAAGGGAGTGATTTAATTAGTGATAATGTATCAGTTAATTAAAGCCCAAAAAAATATTATTTAAAAGCCTTAAAAATTCGGCAATGACATGGAAGGGTTGAAAGTTTGACTAGGTTAAATGTTGACTAAGTCTTATTTAATCCACTTGGTTAGAGACACCTAATCTAGAAAGGATTTATACCCCTTTTGTGACAAGGATTTCTATTTTAATTGAGAATTTCGGCTGTGTTTATCCTTAATTAAGAATTATTTTTCTTGTGGGACAAGTAATACAATTCGGTTAGGGTTTCCTTGTGGTTTCGGTTTGCACACTCCTAATCGAATTAAGAGATCTAACCCTTGTGGGACAAGGATAATTCGGCTGCCCTATTAGACTTTATGATTTTATTTTCTTCTATAAATAAGAGGAGGGCCGAATTTCCAAGGGTTCAATAAGGCTCAAGGCCGAATTAGTGTGTACCACCAAAAAGAGAGAAAATCAGTATTTGTGTACGAAAGAATAGAGATTCTACGTGCTAGTACACATTGTCATTCTAAGTGAGTTCGTTTGTGTGGATACTTTTAAACACGTTCGCGCAAAGGCAACGTGAGAGGAAGAGTTTCGAGTTTGATACTAAAAGCTACACCAACACTCCATTCAATCATATGCTCTAGCCTTCGATTTTAAGGTAAAATATGCTAACCCTAATCTGTATGTCGATATGCATGGATCCTTGGTGGAATTCTAAATTTTTTTTTATTTTCGCTGCCATGTATGCTTATGAATGTCATAAACTTAGTTACGAATTCCAACAAAAATCCCATTAAGATGGGCTTAGAGATATCCAAGCAACTTTCATTCGCAAATACCCTTTATGGACTCTTTCAAGAAAGCCATATTGATCAATCTCAAGAACTTTAGTAAATAAGGACCCAATTAGTTCAACATTCAAAATATGTAAGTGCACAAAAAAGTAAACCCATTATCCAAACCCAAAAATAAAAATATCAAAACTGAATTCTGTCCAAAGGCTCACGAGAAGTCCATTCTTTCAATAGAAACGGCTTGTTAAGCACAGACCAGAGTATACCACTGAACACTCGTTTCTTATCCTCCTCAAATTCAAACTCAAACGTAAAAATACATGGGTTGGCCACATCAATTGTAAAGTCCTCAGTTTGCTAGGCAACATAAAAAGATTGAAAATAGGGCATTTTCCTTCAGTGGTCTGTCGAAAAAATCCTTTACCCCCAAACCATTCTTCTTAAGTGAATTAGCTATATCTAAATTAGGTTTCAAATTCAAGGTCAGAGGGAGAGAGATCTTTGATGTTGATTGGGTGATTTCATCAATAGCACCAAGCAATGCAAGGTCAACTAATAGTACATGTACCAATGTATCGTGTAGGTGCTGCCATAGATTTATTTGAATTTATTAATTTTTTTAATTTTAAATGATGTAATTAGAATATAATTTATAAATATATTGATGTATCGAAATTTTAAGTTTGATGATGTTGAGATTGAAGTGAGATTTTCTTGAAGAATTGTTGAAACCATGTGTTATTTGTTGAATCAAGTCAAGATGGGATGATTTCATGATGAATGGAGGCCTTTTGTGTGGTTTCTGGGTGTGCACGGATGTGTACAAACTGTGTCCAGAAGGTGGGTTTCTGTGTGTTGGATTATTGTGAAGAAAAGGCAAATCAGTGAAGGACACGGTTGTGTAATTGGTCGTGCCTCGATGGAATCCGTCCATGTTTGCTTCTCCTAGCCCGTGTCTTGTGTTTTAGATGGGTTTAGGTTTGTTTTAGAATTTTTCTAGTTTATTTTGACTTGTATTCATGTAAACATATAAATAGGTGGCTTAAGAACATTCTTGTTAGCCTTGTGTAAGCCTTTTGGCCATTTTTCTAAGAGAATAAAGAATCATTCTCTCTCACTGCTCGTGGACGTAGGTGGATTGACTGAACCACGTAAATCTTATTTTTGTGTGATTAGTATCTCTACGCTATTTTTTTGACAAGTGGTATCAGAGCCATAGACGTTTATTCAAAAACTCTTGGGTTTATTCTGCAGAAAGAATATGTTTTCGTATAAGTTTGAGACTGATAAATTCAATGGGTTGAACGATTTCACACTATAGAAGCTGAATATGAGGGCAATTCTGTTTTAGAAAAGTACGAAGAGGCGTTAGAAGTGTAGAGAAATTACTGAAAGAACTGACAGCAGTGCAGAAAACTGAGATTGTGAAGAGGGCGCACAATTCAATTCTATAGTGTTTGGCAGATGAAGTTTTGAATGAGGTAGATGATGAAACTACTGTAACATGCTTATGGAAAAAGATTGAGAGTAAGTATCAAAAGAGATTTCTGACTAACAAGCTTTATCAGAAATGACAGCTGCATACCTTGAAGATGACAAAAGGGATGCATGTAAAAGAACTTCTTGATAATTTTAATAGAGTTATATTATATTTGAAAGGTGTTGGTGTTGAATTTAAGGAAAATGATCAAGCTATGTTTCTGTTATATTTCTTGCCTAGATTTTATAAGAGTTGTGTTGATACTATAATGTATGGTGGAGACGAAATCTCGATAAATGATGTTAAGGATGCTCTGTGGTCTAAGGAACTGGAGAGATCGGTTTCTAGTTCTGGTAGAGACAATGTAGAGTTTGGATTAACTGTGAGGAGTGACAGGAATATGAATAATAGGAGAAACTGTGGATCGCATTTGATGTCAAAATCTGAGTTTGGATGTTTTTACTATAAGGAGATTGGGAACATAAGAAAGAATTGTCCATATAGAAATAAGAGAAATGTTCAGCAATCAAGTGCAACAGTAGTTCAGAATAATTCTGTAGGGTTTCAAGGTAATTCTAACAAGGGAGAAAGTAGCAATGTTTTGACAGTTACTGCATCTAGACCTATAGATAGTTGGGTTATTGATGCTGATGTAGCTTTTCACATGACCTTTTCTAGGAAACTACTTAATACTTTTAGAGAATGGAGAGGCAATGTGAAATTGGGAGATGGTGAGAAGCTGAATGTTGAGGGTAGTGGTTCTTTGCAGATTAGGATGCATAACAGGATGGTTAGAAAACTTGATGATTGGTATCTCCTAGATTTGCAAAAAAATTTGATTTCTGTGGGTACTTTTGCTAAGCAAGGTTATTGTTTCTCTAGAAGATGTGGAGAGATTTAGGTGTTCAAGGGTTCCTCAGTAGTGATGAAGGGTAAATTGTGTAATGGCATTTACGCCTTGGTTGGTAACTCAGTACTGTTGGAAGTTCAACTATGGAAAATGTGGAGTTTGTGATCAAGACTCCAGAATAGTCAAAGGTCAATTCACAGATTTTAGCAACAAGAGAAATGAAAAAAAGTAGTGTTGAATAAGGGTGCAGAAAAGAGGTCTAGTAAAATAGACGTTGAATTGCAATCCCTTGATAATGCAGGAAGTATGCACTGTGATTTATTGCATGGTGTGGATGGTAAAGAGGCGAAGCTAGCAAGTGGAAAGAAGTTCAAGCTTGGTTTGGACTTCGTTCATGATTGTAGAGCTTGAGGCCCCTCGGGGAGTGGCAGAGGAATGATTCTGAATTCTGAGTTTGAAGAAAGAAAATTCACTTCAAGGTGAAGAATTGTTGAGATTGAAGTGAGATTTTCTTGAAGAATTGTTGAACCATATGTTGTTTGTTGAATCAAGTCAAGATGGATGATTTCATAATGAATATAAGCGTTTTGGGTCATTTTTGGGTATGCATGAACATGTACAAACTGTATCCAAAAGGTGGTTGTCCGTGTGTTGGATTATTGTGAAGAAAAGGCAAATCAATGAAGGACACGGTCGTGTAATGTGTAATTTCAGCAACAATTCACATGGACACAAGAAATTGGTTGTGTCTTAATGGAATCAAACCATGTCTGCTTCTCCTAGCCCGTGTCTTGTGTTTTAGACGGGTTTAGGTTTGATTTTAGGGTTTTCCTAGTATATTTTGACTTGTATTCAAGTAAACATATAAATAGATGGCTTAGGAACATTTTTGTTAGCCTTGTGTAAGTCTTTTGGCCATTTTTCTAAGAGAATAAAAAATCACTCTCTCTCTCTCTGTGCCCATCGATTGACCGAACCACATAAATCTTTGTGTTCTTGTGTGATTGTATCTCTACGTTATTTTCGCGTTATTCTATCCTTTGTTTTCCTGACAGATGATAATATATTATATTTTTTAAAAATAAATGAAAATATAAATTGTATATGTATGCATTCATTCCATTTATCATCAACGAGTTTTAGCTTTTTCTCATAGGTGCTAAGAATCAATTAATATTCCGCAATTTCTTTTTACTGTGTAAGAGAAGGAAAGGGGGTAACTAATGGTAATTCACTTTTATTGGTCGTAACCATGCGAACTTTCATCTACTACAAAATGTTCAAAAAGTTATAACTGAGCTAGACAGGATTTAAGGTTCGTCACCGTAGCCCTTCGCCATTGGGATGAAGCGGAAGGGCCGAACCAGGGGCCGCGAAGTTCATTCCTAAAAAAAGGCTTAAATATGATATATCCTACATATACATATTTAATCAAGCAAGAATGTGGTTATTTTCATCCTATAAATCATATTTTTATGGTGAAATTTATATGATATTTGTGATAATTGTAGGATGAGATAACTTGGAGAAAAAAAGAGTAAAAAAGGTGCAAAAGAGATTCAAAGTGGAAAGGACTCAAGCTAACGCAAGAAAAAATAAAAAAAATGAAGGAAACAAGGAAGGAAGAGGTGTCACAGCCATGGTGATCAAGTGTCACGGCCAAGACAAGTGAAGAAAATGGAGGAGGCAAGATAGAAAGTTTTCACAGCCATGATGTGCAAAATGTCACGATCGTGACCCCTGTCACGACCACCCTCACGGCCGTGAAAAAGGAAGACGTTTCCACTATATTTTGGACAAAAAATTGTCATGGTCGTGATACTCAAACTATCACAGCCGTGACACATTGATGCTGAAGAAAGAGAATGTTTCGTGAAGGAGCTATCATGTGGAGACCAAGGGGCATTTTTGGGATATTCCTTGTAGGATTTTATGACTTGGGCAAGAGGTGTAAAAGCCCTCTCTCTCACTAATTTAGGATATGCTCTACATCATCTTTTATTCTCTAAGCTAGGTTTTTTCTATTTTGAAGAACACTATTTGATTTCTTGCCATTTTAATCTTTGATCAATGGAAAGGAAAAGAATTTCAACTGCCTAAGGCTACTATACTTGAAATCCTTTATCAAAAGTTCTTGGGTCTTATTTCTTTGACTTTCCTCTTTTGTATTTGAATATTTGTGATGCTTTAAATGGATATTAATGCTTTTATGTTTGATTTCAATATGATTGCTTAAATTTCTTAATTGGGGTGTAAAGATGTAGGTTAGGATGATGATTTTGTTATGCTAATGCTTGGACTTTGTGATTGTTCATCTATTGTTATCTTTTGAATTGTGGTTGGTTCATTGACTTGTTTTGAAAGATTATAGCTTAGATTGGTCATCTAGGTTGTAGTTCTAGCAAGCCTAATTGAAGAATCGAGAGATGAAGAATGGGTGAGGTTACAAGCAATGAATTTGTGAGTGTTAGGATAAAAATATTCAATGCCCACAAAGAGTTCGATGAATTTCTTAATGCTCTTAATGACTCTAATTTGATTAAGTTAAACCGAAAGGACCCTCTTAGTAAATGTAGAGATGGTTTATTGACCTATAATGTTTTTCTTTTGTGAGAAATTTGGGAAGACAACCCGACCTTTGATGAGTTTGTGAAATCATGAGCGTGTTAAGGAATTAAGGTGTTTTTAAACATAAATAAGAGTTAAATTTGCACTCTAAATATCTTGACTCTAATCAAACCTCTTTGGAACAATAGCAAAACCACAATGATGAAATGAAAATGAGAGTTTTATTGAAATTAAATGTTTAGTACACGAATTTTACTGAAAAAATATTGCAAAGGACACTAAATAATGATAGAGGACACAAAATAAAATAAAGAGGGCAAATTAAAGAGAACTTATGGGGTGTTGTGTTGTTTGGTTTCTAGAGAGGTCCCGATATTGTTCTTTCCTTGTGTTTTTATACTACTTCTGTTGGATTGGCAGCCAATAAATTCTGTTTGAATTCCATCAATTCCTCTTGCAAATTATGTTGACATTCCTTATTTGGTGTCCTGGATTTATGGCAATCAAATGGTGGTCCTTCATCTTTCTATTGTCCTTAGTCATTACTTGTTACGCACAACAACATGATTTGCATTGATTGAGTGTCCTCCTCCTCTGGTCCTTGGTCATCTTATGGCAAGACTTGCCATGCACAACAAATATTTCCATTCTAGTGCCCCCAAGCTTGTGGCACTTAAGTGGTTGGAGCAATATTTACGGGATTGTCATCTTCTTTAAGAACTCCTTCTTTGTTTGCAGCTTTTGACTTCTTGAGCAATCAAATAGTTGTCCTCCTTCCATTTCTGTCTTCATTTAGGAAATTTGCAAAATTCCATTGTAAACACAAATAAAGTAGTGCATTCGCATTTTTATTCTTCAACAGAAAAAACTTCATTCTTCATAAAATATAGTTTCATTCTTCCTACATGTTTAAAAGTTGCATCAATATTTTTTACAGAGCATAAAATTGTTACAATCTAAGCACTGAAAATCAATATCAACTATAACAGCTAACATTAAGAAGAGAAGAAAAAAGTAACCAAAACCATCATTATTTTTTTTTGTATGTGTCCCAACAGCTAAGAGTGGCAAATTCTTAGCTAAATTTGGTGTATGTCCGTACACATGCACCAAATTTAGTTAAGAGTTTTCTGCTAAGGGAAGAGGTACACCAAAACTCATGCCTGTACTTTGTATTAATTTTGCTCCGCCTTGCACGGATTCGGCCACTAGACTTCTTAGAGTTGAACCACCTCATATGTGTTCGGGCTTAATGCTCATATATAAATCCGACTCCCCACCCTCAGAAGTCAATCCGTAGCCAAACAAAACTAGCATTGATACATCAAGAATTTATTCTGCTGATCAAACTATCAAAGCATTTTCTTCTTAATTAGAAATCACTTCCTGAAAAATAACCGGAAATTAAGATGAATGAAGTAAACCGGAATACAATTGAATATATATTTTTTCTGAATTCACTCCATTTCACATGAAAAGAAAAATGAAACAAAAGTTCATTTTTAATAGCGTTCATGTGTTTTTTAATGTTAATTTACTATCTATGTATATAGTTATATTTTATCACTCTAAGTTTGACAAGTAACTTCGTCAATGTCAGCGAGGAACTTCAGTTTCATAGCGTTTTCTTTGCGGCGGTTTCCAATTTAATTAGTTACATGGGTAAAATTACTGTTTAAAATTTAGAGTTACTGTTCAAAAAAGTTAGATTTACTGTTTATATGGACAAAAAACATTGACCACCGAACTAATCACGTAACGAGCGAAGGAAGCAAAAGAAATAATTACACATAAAGGGATCCGCTCCATATTACAATTCTCAAATCACTATGGTATGGATAGTTGTAACATATTATTATTTTTTTTATCTTCCTAAATCTCACCTCATCAAAGAAGGGAAAAAATTGGAAATTGCTACACAATGCGGCTGGTCAGTATGTATAACGCATAATTAAATTGGAGAATATTTTTTGATCTAAATTATATTATTTTTTGAACTAAGATCTAGATCATATTGGAGAATATAACACCTCCTCTTTTTTTTTTTTAACATGTACCACCTCCTCTGAATACATAATAGAGGCGTATATCTCAAAATTTGGACTTAAGTCAATAAATGGACTAAAACTAAAAGCTCTCACATTAAGAGTAGAGGATAGCTACTTGTCGTTTCCCTTAAGCAGCGCACACCCACACACCCACACTCTCACTCGCTCATTCTCCCCTACCACAGTGGTGGCCAAACCCGTTACTCTGCTCCTTCTGCTTCTTCTTCTTTTCAATATTGCGTGTCCGTCCCATCAACACCAAACTCCCAACAAGATAAGCGGCGTCGATCTTGCACCTCTTGCAGCTCTAAAGGACAGTCTCACGGACATTCCTGGTACTCACTTCTTTTCCACTTGGGACTTCTTTTCTCTAGATCCATGCTCTACTTTCGCCGGCCTCACTTGCTTTCTCAACCGAGTTACCATTCTCACACTGGGAACTGGTCTCTCTGGCTCACCTGGACTCGCCGGCTCACTTTGACCCGCCATCTCAAACCTCACCCAGTTAACCCAACTCGTCCTGCATCCGGGCCTTGTCACGGGTCCCATCCCTCCACAACTCGGCCAACTCAGTAATCTCCGAGTCATATCCTTAACTAATAATCGGTTGACAGGTCCCATACCGAGCTCAATATCATCACTGCCCAAGTTGCATACTCTGGATCTTAGTTACAATCAACTGAGCGGTTCAATCCCAACAGGATTATTCTTGGGGTCGGCGGCTTTAAAAGTGCTGATACTGGGCTCCAATAGATTGTCAGGTGCGTTACCGAGAAGGGTGTCCACAGAATTACTGCATTTAGATTTGAAAAGCAATCTGTTAATGGGGAGGTTACCGTTAAGGATGCCGTTATCAGTCCGTTACGTGTCGGTGTCAAACAAAAGGATGTGGGGGCCACTCAACGATCTGTCGTCGGAGGAGTTGGCATACCTGGACTTGAGCATGAACAAATTCAGTGGGCCTATACCTCCCACTCTCTTCCGTGCAACCCTCTCTTCATTGTTCTTGCAACGGAACAATTTGACGAGTGGGGTCCCATCCAGTCACACCCCATTGTGCTACGGTGAGGGATCCACAATAGACTTGAGCCATAACCAGCTCACAGGAGAACTGTCCACTATTCTGGCTGGAGCGGAGTCTTTGTTCTTAAATAACAATCGTCTCCGGGGGAAGGTGCCGGAGGAGTACACTATAAGCGTCTACGGAGGCACCACCAAGACCTTGTATTTGCAGCACAATTATTTCTCAGCCTTCCCCGTACCAGGATTGGTCTTGCCTGATACGGTGTCGTTGTGCTTGTCCTATAATTGTATGATTCCACCCCTTGGCCTTGCCGCTTGCCCTGCAAGCGCCGGTGCCCAGCTCTCCAGGCCGGACTCACAATGCGCGCTCTTCAACAACTGAAGCTCCTCAAATTGATCACTTGTCGGAGTAGTTGTTTTAAATATATATATACACACACAGATAGGGTTTATCACATATATATGTATCGATGTTATTTGGTAAGGAAACCTGGAATTGTTTAGTTTACGTTCCAGTCTCAACAAAGCAATTCCAAAGCTGCAATTAAAGCTCCTGAAAAGAAATTAAACTCGTTATATTTCATCTTCTTACTTCAATTCTTCTTTTTTGTAAATTGTTGTTCAGTCTGTTATTCATTTCCACTGTTCTAGAGAAAATAAAACAACCACCAATAGTATTATAGAATTGAAATGTTGAGCGGGGAACGTGTGAATCCATAAATATTGTAACCTTTAAATGTATGAATGAATAATTGATTCTCGTCACGTCCTGAACAATAGAGTGGTGGGCAATGACGGATTCAGAAATCTCTACGTGTGGGGGCGGACTTACATTAACTAAAATGAATTTTTTACAACAAAAAATATACCTATATATATATATATAGTACAAAATATTTACATTAAAAACAGTTTAAAATATAAAAAGAGTACAATGCAAGCTATACCATGATTTGTGGTGAGAGATAATGTATTTGTAGGACTATACATATTTTGAAAATGATTCAAAAAAAGTTCGTTGTCAATAGTTTCAAATATAGAAGTGTACAGTATAGGGATACCCCTGATCGCCAGTGGGAAGGGCAGCCCACACCTGCTCCTGCCTACATCCGCCATTGGTGGTGGGATTGTTTCAAAAAAGGGAAAAAACAATGGACGGTTATTGATTGGGAAAGGAAAAATAGCGGTTTATTAGAAAAATAAATATTGAATCTTACAAATATCAAGACTATCAAAAATGCTAGAAAAAATAAAGAGGAAGTTACACCTACTGTCACTTTTTTGCATTTTCATTTCTGAAATACAACACAACATATTATAATATCTGATTTAACACACTCTTATTCTTAATTTAAATAATAACACAATATTTATACGTATTTTATTATTTTCTCTCTCCTCAAACCCCTTTCTCCCTCTCCTCTATCTCTCTTTTTCCCGACTCCTCATCTCTTTCCCTTTTGCCTCTCTCACCTCTCTCTACTTTGTCTCTCCCTTTTCGGACTCCTCCTTACCTCTCTTCTCCTTCAGCTGCCGTCGTCGTGGTAGGAAAGACCAACGATAGATCTATGGTGACCAACAATGGGAGAGAACCAGATTAAGACCGAGAATGACAAAGAATAAGATTGAGGAAGTCTGATGATGAGGTAGAACGGATTGAGGGAGAGCGAAATATCAACTCGACGACGAGGGAGACCGAGAGATCGGCGATAAAAGAGCGATCAAAGAGTGAGTAAGGGGGAGAGAGAGAGAGAGAGAGAGAGACCGTAACGAGCGACATATGGAAGGGCGACATGGCTGAAAAGGCGCTGCGTGACTAGAGAGGGCAGCGACTAGGGTTTGAAAACCCTAACTACAACCCTAATCTTTAACTTATCCTTTTAGTCCTTTTATAATTGTAAATTCACAAAATAATACCATCAGTTTAATAATAATTGTAAAAGTTCTAAGCATTAAACTTGAATGAAACCAAAAGATTCAAAATATTGACTAATGTGAATAAGTTTTTTATCGTACTCGTTATGTACTCATCTGTTGTACCTTTTAAGTTGTAAAAATAATACCTAATTTGATTAAGATCAATTGAACAAGTCTGATTTAGTTAGCAATCAAAGCAAGTTCATTTAGTTTATAAAAATAATACATAAATTTGTTTCGTACTCGACTTGTTCTCGTGTTGTACTCAAATAATAAAGAAAACATTAAACTTTTGCTGGTGTTTGTTGTGTACTTTTGTTCTCATTGTTGTTCGTACTCGTGTTACATTCCACATGTACTCTATTATACCAGTCAAAATAGTTTCATTTTTATTGTTATACTAGTTGTACTCGTGTTGTTCTCCACAGCTATTCGGTCTTTAGTAGTCAACAGAGCTTTTATTAACATTAGTCTGTACTCAAATTTTACTCCACATGAACTCGGTCTTTATTGGTCAATAGAATCTTCATTAACACTAGTCTGTACTCAGGTTGTCCTTTATGTGTACTCGATTTTTACTAGTCAATAGAGCTTTTATTAACATTAGTATGTGCTCCGTACTCAGTTGTACTTGTCCTTGCTGGATTAAATAGTGTGGTTAAAGGGCGGTCAACTTCCTGACACGTGGTCAACATGGTCAAAATGTTGTATTTTTTAATATTTTATTTTGTGTTTCCATTTTTTGTATGTTTTTCATATGTCGTTGCATTTGAGAAATTATTTTTTGTTTTCTTGCCTATTTGTGGTAATCACCCAAAAACAAACACATCTTAAAAATGCTAGTTTTGCGAGAAATATATTTTTTCCCAAAAAAATGATTTCCAACAAAAAATCACATTTTTTTTAAATATTATTAAAAACCTGATTTTTTAGAAGGCCTACAGTGGTGTGCACAAGTATTCAAAAGGGAGTTTATAATTTATTTATAATAAAGTCGATTTAGTGAATTTTCGGTTGACGATTTTAAATTAAGCTAATTTATTGATGTATATAGGTATGCACATTTTTTTGTTGGTTTACATGATATTTATAAATTTTAACTTATTTAATGGTTTTCAATTAGCGTACGTGTACAAAGGTGTTCACAACCTGGAATTTATGTATCCAAAAGTGTACATAACATGAAATTTAGGTGTTCAAAGGTG